>CM076571.1:947359797-947640252 GCA_034641835.2 Pinus albicaulis | reverse complement strand
ATCGAAAAAATAAACATAAGGAAATTTTTCCGAAAATTTTCAATTTTTAGCCATAAATACACAAATTACCTCTCATTTGGTTCATTATTGCATAGCTGATTTGGAAAAAGAGCTCTGGAGCTAAAAACTTGTTTCGTCAAATCAGGAAGAACCGACCGTCGGAATCCAGCGAAACTTCAGGTAGGCTCCTCAATCATCCTGTTGATTCATTTTGTCCGTTTAAAAACTAAAATTAAGTGATTTTTACCTTGAAACCCTTATTAAAAAATGCGTATCTGCGCATACGCGGGTTCAATGAAGGCAAGCCGCGTATACACGCGACTGTGCACAGGGAAAGTCGCGTATGCGCAGGTCCATTTTCAAAAAAGTGTTTCTAATGCAAATTTTGATGAAATTTTTTAGGATGACTATCTCTTGGAGGGAACGTGAGCATAGTGCAGTAGACCAAGAGGTCATGCAGGACCGCGCAGCTCAAAACATCCTCCGAAACTGCGGATTATTAAAATTCTTCAAAATGCCCAATATGAAAAGTAATGTGCGATTGCTTGAAATGCTCATAAATTACTGGGAACTAGATCAGGATTGCTTCATAATTGATCAGATGCCTCTACGCATAGAAGTGGAGGATATATATTTCATCACTGGACTCTCCAGGAGGGGAGACCCAGTAGACCTTCACGGAAAACCCCTGGGAGGGTTAACTGTGGAAGATTATGTCCAAATATATTGCGTAGATAATTCCAAGAAAGTTGGAACACAGATTTCTATTAGAGATATCAGGGATTTGCACATGAAGATCCTCCTGTTCACCATCGGCAGAGTGGCAGGATCTGCCTCACTGCATCAGGCGTCCAGGACGCAAATGAGTATAGCTGTAGAGTGTTTGATTCACGTCTACGATTGGTGCACAACCCTGCTACTGAATATGAAACAACAGCTGACTTCTATTCGCCAGACAAAAACTAAACACTTTGGCTATGGTACCATTTTGACTACATTCTTCTTCGAGAGAGTTCCAGCTTTGAGACCCAGAGTCATCTCGACTATCAGCAGCCCGCGGGACCCAAGAATTGCCCGTTGGGGAGACATGATGAAGAGACTGGGGGGCAGCGAAGTACCCCGAACCACGTGGGACGATGAGTTCTTCCTATGGTGGGGAGAACAGATCATCGCAGTGGACGACTATCCCTATGCTGGGATGGATTTCCGAGGAGATCCAGATCTAGTACTTCCACCCGGCGCAGCATGGGGAGCAGTCGGTAAGTTTTTGCAAAATTTTTTGATTTATATGATTTTTTTGGATTTTTCAATTATGTATGAAAAATGAAAAACAAACATGTTTTTGGATTGGATTCATAATGACTGACAATTAAAAATGATCATGTTTCAGATGTTGGACCAGTTCGTCCTGAGGGCCTACCGCGCCACAAGCGCCGCAGAGGTGAGGCGGAGATAGTGGATTCCGACAGGACACTCCAGGCCGTACAGAGAAACTTGGAGGGATTGACCCGCCAAATCCCTATGGCTGCCGTGGAGGACTTGCCGGAAGCCGTCCAGAGACGGGTTGTAGGAGTACCCCGTGACTGGGTTAGACTATTCCGCCGTGTGGCCACTGCAGTTATGTTCTATAGGAACACGACTTCTGGGCAGGGTCCTCAGGAGTAGACAGATGACTGTATATTATTTTTTGAGACTGAACATGATGGGGCTTAAGCCCAAGTTTTGTACGGCATTTATGGATCCAAATTTTGTAAAGTTTTTTTACACTCCGATGATATATACAGCGATATTTGATGTGATGTGATAAATGTATCAAATGTATGATGTTTTTGATGATTATAATTTATTGTATTGAATGATTAATATGCCAATCTAAATCTTGATTAGCCAATGAGTCAGCAAACCAATTGTCAGCTCGAGGAATATGGATGAATGTTAAAAATTAAAATGACCTTTGTAACAAACGTACCCTCAAGAACAATCGTAATAAAATTGGATCTCGTACCCGATAAGTGTTGTTCAACTGCGACACCACCAGCTGGGAGTCCAAGAAAACTACCAACGAATCAACACCCAAGGATATTGCCTCCGAGAGTAGATGAATGACTGCAGGGTATTTTGCTACGTTATTGGAATCAGGACCAATGCAGACCCCTCTTGATACCAACAGCTGACCGGAAGGATAATGAAGCACCCAAGCCGCGGAAGCTAAGTTCCGGGTGTGTCTACTAGCACCATCTGCGAAACCAAAATGACTCATGACATCAACACAACCTGCCAAAGCAGATCAAAAACATCACCATCTCATCAAAAATCGAAAATCAAACAGATATGTACAAGACAAAACTACTATATACAAAGCAAAATGCCGGGGCAAAGCCTAGGCATAATACTTCTTCAGATAGAGCCCATTTCGGGGCTCCGACAACTCATTTCCTTCAAAGTCAACCAAGGTATACGCTCCTTTCTTAAGTACCTTTTTGACGATATAGGGGCCATACCACATCGACTTAAACTTTCCCGCCCCCAAGGCATCTTTTTCTTGGGCATAGACCAAAACAAGGTCACCTTCGGAAAAGACCCTAGGCTTAACCGCCTTATCGTACTGGACTTTGACTCGGTTTTTATGCGCTTCGTTCAACGTGGCGGCATCTCGACGCTGCTCATCAAGATGCTCCAGATGAAGAAGCCGCTCTGCCAGACTAGAAGTGTCAGGAAGAAGCTCAACAGCCAGTTTAAGGGAAGGAATCTCGCATTCAATGGGAAATACGGATTCCACCCCGTGGACTAACTGAAACTGAGTAAAGCCAGTTGCAGTTTTAACTGACGTCCTGTATGCCCAGAGTGCAGGATATAGCATAATGTGCCAGTTGGATCTATGTTTATCAATTGTCCGTTGAAGAATTGTCTTCAAGGATTTATTCATGGCTTCCACTTGCCCATTGGCCTGAGGATAATATGGAGATGAATGCTCCTGCCGGAAACCCAATTTAAGAGCCAACTCAGCCATCATACTATTCTGAAAGTGACTGCCATGGTCAGTGACAATCTCTCTAGGTATACTGAAACGAGCGATAACTTGGTTGAAGAAGAAAAGAACTGCAGTCTCACCATCGTTCCCAAAAGTAGGCATAGCCTCGACCCACTTCGTAAAGTAGTCTACTGCTACGATAATGTACTTGTGACCTTTTGTCGAAGGCGGGTTACAAGTAGTATAATCCATACCCCACTTTGTAAAGGGTCCGACAGTAACGACTGGAAAAAGCGGAGCTGGATGAGCGCACATTTTTCGAGTATACACCTGACAAGGATGACACTTCTTGACCGATTCAATACAATCTTTGAAAATCGAGGGCCGAAGTAGCCGCACCAAAATCTTTGGGCTGTAGCAAGCCCCGTGATCCGTGTGGATATCGGTGCACCACCTAGTCCATTTGGACCAAAGACCAACAATTCTTGCAGCTTTTCACATTCAAGACAACTTACTATTTTTAGCAGGTTTTCGGGTCCTCCACTCTCGGAGCCGTTTTGGGGGCTTAATGATCCAGGTGGATATTGGTGGCCACCCACCTATTCCACTTGGCCCCCCACCATTGTCTCTTTCACTTTTTCAGTTTCGGCATAACTTACTATTTTTAGCAGTTTTTCGGGTCCTGAACTTCCGGAGCCGTTTTGAGGCCCTAAACGACGTTTTTTGGGTATGAAAGCGCCAGCGAATTTTCTGATAAAATTTGTCCCGACAGCTGTAGTCCTCGGATAGATCTTTCTAACGAGCTATTGAGCGCGTCAAACGGAGATCGGGTGCCAAAGTTATGCCCCCGGGAAGTTGAACCACCAATTTACCCAAACGGGCGCCCACAGTTTTGGCGCCTCATCTCCTACGATTAGGTTTTTGGACGTTTCAAATTCTACATTGTTTCTCAACAATAAATAGGCCCTCGAGCCTCATTGTAACACGGTTCAGAGGTCTGTAGCCACCACATCTCTTCTCAGAGATTCGCTACCAGCACCCTAGCTATTTTATTTCCATTATGTCTGTAAGCATCTTTCTGTTATTTGATATTAATGAAATGAAGTGTTATTTCCGCTGCATCTCTGTATTTATGGTTATGTGTTTATTCGGTTGCGTTCCTGCATAAAATCCGGATCACCCTGATAAATGACCCCCACAAGCTCCACTGTGAGAATCATTGAGCACAGCCTCAGCTTCTTCGAAAGTTAAGCAGCGTCTTAGGATTGAATCAACCCCTCGACAGTACAAAGCATCACCAATAATCAGATAACTTTTAGCTAAGTGACGCAACTTACGACGCTCATCTTTCGAAAAGAAGAGGGAAACTTCGCAGTCTGGAGATACACAATGATATCCCCATACCAAGGATCTTGTGGAGAGATTAAAAACAAGTGTTCGTCCGGAAAGGACTCATCATAGATCATCTCCTCACCACAAGGCAACTCGGAGATCAATTCCGCAAAGACTAATAACTTCTTGGATTTGGCAGACATGAACTCTAGATCGAATTCCTGTAATATCACAATCCATCTATTATATTTGCCCCCAATCACTCGCCTGCTGAGGACAAACTGAAATGGATTGGCAGCCGCCAAGACATAAGTTTTGCGAAGAATAATATAATGCCAGAGTCGCTGCACAGCATGGACTGCTGCTAAGGCTAATTTTTCTATCGGGGTGTATCGAAGTTCAGGTCCTACCAGTCCTCGACTAAGGTAGTAAATAACATGCTCAATAAGAGCATCATCCTCCTGAACCAGAACCATACCAATGGTAGATTCTGCTGTAGCTAGATACAAAAGAAAATCTCTGCTATAATTGGGTGGACTCAGTAAAGGAGCAGAGGTCAATGCCTTTTTCAAGGCATCGAATGAGCGTTGAGCGTAGTCGTCCCAAAGAAAAGGAACTCCTTTCTTCAACAGTCTCATATATCCCTTTGTAATCTCAAGATAGTTGACGATAAACCTCCGAAGAAAATTAGACTTCCCTTGGAGACTTTGAAGCTGACGGATTGAAGACGGGGGAGGCAACCGAAGTATTGCCTCAACCTTGAAGGGATCTACCCTTATCCCTTCCCTAGACACGATAAATCCCAACAGCCGACCGGATGTTACCGCGAAAACACACTTGTTCGGATTCAAACAAATTTTATAAAAACGACATCTGTCAAATATTTGCCGGAGGTGACCTGGATGATCCATCCTCTTTCGAGAATGAGCAGCTAGATCATCTAAGTATGCCTAGATGATTTTCTTTATGTCGTGGAAGGCGTAAGACATGGCCCGCTGAAAGGTAGCTCCAGCATTTTTAAGACCAAAAGGCATTTTCTTATATGCAAACGTACCCCAGGGACAAATAAATGCGGTCTTATGTTGATCTTCTGGACGGATAGTAATTTGATTATACCCAGAGAAACCGTCCATGAAGGAGAAAATCTCGTTACCGGCACACTCGTCAATAATCTGATCAATGAACGGTGTGGGGTAATTATCCTTAGGACACGCCTTATTCAGGTCTCTGAAATCGATGCACACTCGAATCGTTCCTTGCTTTTTATCTACCGGAATGGGGTTTGAAACCCATTCAGTCAGAGGAACTGGGAAAATGAATCCCGCCTTAAGCAGCTTTTCAACTTCAGCTTTGATGGCTGCTGCCTTCCTAGGATTAACCGGAAGAAGTTTTTGCCTGACCGGCTTAGCGTTTTCATACGTCTTGATCTCATGCTAGACGATAGATGGGTCTATGCCAGGCATTTTCTCATAAGACCAAGCAAAAACATCCCTATACTCTTTGAAGAGCTCGGTATAGATTTGAACCTCTTCATGGGAACATTCAGCTCCAATGAAGACATTCTCGACAATATTGGGATTCCTGGAGATGTTCACCGGGATAGTAGGAGAGATCACAGCCATGTTCCCTTCAGCATAAACCTGTGCTGGTGCTAAGGGGCTCAAGATTGGGTGAACAGGTCCAGGAGACTGAGGACTTGGAAAACTTGTTTCGACTTCGCTCAAGTCAGGTAGGAAGTAAGACCGATGATGCAAGTCATCCCACGGTCTATCTATACCTGTCATCGCTTCCAAGATGGCCTCTTCAGATGGAAGAGTGGTATCTAGACAATCCTGGGCAGAAGAAGAAGTAAGCGTCCAAGCCGGAGCCACATCACCATCCAACTCTTCCGGCGAAAGAGGAGCTGGATCAGATTCTGCAGTGTCAACAACAGACTGATATGCAATCTCAGCTGCAGAAATCGGGAATGCCATTCCGCCCACTTGCCCTTCCTCAAATGTGGCTGTTGGGGAAGGTAAGGTCCAAGGGTTTTAAAAATAATGAGTTCGAAAGAACTATCTTCGAAGGGGAGCCCTGGAGGATGAAATAGCATTAATAGACACCTTAGGAGGAGGAAGATCAAAAGAACCCATCAGGGAAGAATACATTCCAACTCCTAGATTCTCGACAGGCGCCTTAGTATTATCCAACTTAGGCACAGATGAGTCAGAAGGCGCATCCAGGTCTACAGGAGGAAAATCCAGTTGATCCACCGTGACTATCCTCCCTTCGTGGGGGAAACATACAATTCGAAACAATGAGGATGCAATGGCATCCATCTCATATATCCAGTTCCTCCCCAGCAGAAGGTTGTAGTCCAAGGCTGCATCTACTACCTCAACCTCTATGTTAACGGTTTTTCCCCCAACACAGATGGGCAAAGCCGGGACAATACCATGGGGCCTGTGAGAATGGCCATCGAACGCAGTAAGAACAGTGCTAGATGGAACAACTTTGGGAGATCCAAGTGTCTTCCAGCATGCGAGAGACATCACGCAAGTAGAAGCACCCTCATCAACAACCGTGCAAAAGATATTAGTCTTCCGATACGATGATTTAATATGGAAGGCCATATGATGAGGAAGTCTCTTCTTAAAATTATTCATATCAAAAGTAATCAGAAGAGAATTTTTCGGATCAATAGCCCCAATGGCAGCGAGCAAAGCACTGCGCTGAGCCGGACAAGACTGGAGAACCTCTAAAGCTGACATAGCACAAGGACTCTGTGCCAGATCTTCTACAATCGAGTAGTTATGGGCAGCCCTTGCGTTCGGATAAATCGTTGACCGCTTAGAAGATGCTTTCGGCATCCGAGGCATAGACTCAACAGTTGGATTCGTGATGTGAAGCAGCTCAGTAGCATCAGGAACTTCCTTAGCTTTCGAAGATTCCTCTCCGCCATAATGACGGGATCTCGTAGCGACATCCACGTGAGCACTCATCATAAAGATATTCGATGGAATTTCCCCTTCCCGGGCACCTCCAGAGGAAGCCCCAGGATTTTGGTTCGCGCCAGCAATTAATTGCTGCCCTTGGGGAAAAGGGTTTGTTAGCACAGCCTGGGACCTTGAAGAACCCTGCTGAGATAACAGGCGCTGAGCATCCTGAATTTTCAGGCAAAGGTGTGTGAGATGGTCTCCAGCACAAAGCTTGCATGGAAACTTCACTTTCTTTTTCTCCTTGACCCTCACCAACACGCCGTTGGTTTTATTTTGCATTACCCTTTCCCATTCTTGCCCCTTCTTTTGTTATTACGTCCCTTCTTCTTCCCACTCCGACAAGGATTTTCAGTTCCTCGAGATCGGACAACATTTATGGACAAAGACCGGGAAGGGGATGAATCAAGAGTACGGCTGACAAGGAGCAGATTGTAAAGACAATCATTTAATGGAGAAAAAAATACGTGATCATTGACCGATCCGACAAGCCCGTCACCATGCTACTGTGCTTGCTTGATAAATCCAACTTGAGCGAGGAGCATTTGGGGCAAATACTCATATAAAGTACCCTGCATCGAGAATGATCGTCGAATCGTCGGGTCCTAAAGATGGTCTGCTCCTCGGAATATACCCCAGATAGGGATACATCCTTTGAAATGTCTGACTGAAGCGATTTCAAAAACCACTCGAGAAGGAACTCACCTGGAATATGGGCTTTGATAAGCCTCTTCCTTCTCCTCCATTCCTGAATATGATCAGAAATGTGAGTTGCCTCATCCTGCTTAAAATTAGCCAAGAGTTCGGTCCCAGCCTCATATCTGACAGGCAACTGGAAATGGTTAAGAAAAGTGACAGCCAGTTCTCCAAATGTGGCGAAACTGCCCCCAGTGAGCTCTATATACCATTTTGCGGCATTTCCAGTTAAGGTGCACTGAAATAATCTCAATCTAATCGATTCGTCGATCAGAGAGTTTGAAGAGCACCATAAGTGGAAAGTGGTGATGTGGTCTGCCGGATCTTCACCATTCTTACCTTCAAACTTAGGAATGTCTGAAGGAAGTTTGGTTGGAACCGGAGGCCACCCCGGACTATACCGAATCGGGTCATTAGTTAACTTCGACAAGTCTAGCAAGTTTAACGTTGCCAGAAATGGTAATCGAGGCGGAGCCTGAGAATTCCATCCTTGATGGGATGGATTTCCAACATTCTGAAAAGAATAGCCTGGATTTGATGAGGCACCAGGCTGCCAGAAAGGACCCGTAGAAAACGGAGAAGAACCTCCTCCCCACGCCGAGTTACCAAAACCCAGACTAGTTCCCCCCGCTGAAGTATTGACTGAAGAGGAAAGCCCCTGGTAGGGGTTCCACGAATTAGACAGAGGAGAAAAAGACTGATAAGCACTCGATGAAGGGAAAGAAGCATTCCCTTGATGACTCGCGAAGAACTGATTCCCTGCCCCCGACGTTGCAAACATAGGATTCCATCCCATAAAAGTAGTCGAACTTTGCCCCCCAGAACAAGGGTTGAAACTCTAGGTCTGGGACGTAAAAGGAAACGACCCTAAAGAAGGATTGGGACTGGGAATATGCCCAGTCCCAAAGGGGAAACCCTGAAACGAAGCTGATCCACTAGCCATGTTAGACATGGGCGTAGATCCAGCTGCACCGGTGGAAAAGGAAAAAGAGGGATTTCCACTAATGGACATCCCTGAACAGAAGGGACCAGAATGAGAAGCATATGCTTGGGTGAACCCAGAGCCAAACATAGAAGTGCTAGAAGCAATCGAAGATGAAGCAATAGTGCCCCCTGCCTCGACAGAAGTAGGGGTCTGAATGCCTGCAGCACTCACGGTAGAAACCGCGTTCCCAGTCATGGCCATCGAAAGATAAGAATGATATGGAAGATCCGGCGGTCTCTCAGACTCTGGTCCGATGTACTGAATAAAAAACGGATGATCAGGAGGAAGAGGAGATGGACCTGTAGCAGGAGGCTCAGGTATATCTTCTATCTGAAAATCTTCTTCCTGAGGAAACAACACTCGCGAGGTGAGCGGAACGCTCCTCTCGGAACTGACACCGGAATCAGCAACGAAACCTTCAGACCTTAGTGGAGGATCTCTCTCCACAGCGTCAGACTCCACAGGGTGAAAACCACCTGCTAAATCGCTCCTATGCCTTCTCGAAGAAGGCTCTGCACTCTCGGGAGATAACCCCGGATTCTCCTCAAACGTCGAGGCGCTTGATCAGCCACTTTTAAAGATTTATTATATTAGACTCAAAAAAAGTGAAAAGCTAGGCAAGCTAGGAGCAAAGAGCACTCACTAAAATAAAAATCCCTGAGAAACAGCAAGCAAACAGCCTCCAAGTATTTCCGCTCCGAGTGATGAGGACCGGACACCAAAATACAGGAAAGCGAAGTATAGGACCTTCCGAAAGCAGTCTGGGATGATTAGGGCCCAGAACAACTAGCGAAGGTATCAAAAACAGTTACGCCGACCTCCTAACGACAGCCTTTGCCGGCTCAAGCACCCAAGCTTCGCAAGGGCACCCCCCAGAAGTACTGCTGAAAGTGATGCGACGTCTGCCTCAGGTACCACGGGTATTCCCCCCCGCAGTCACCTGTGTGGAACCTAGGAACAACAACTATGGATACCAATCCGTATCAGAAGCTGGGCGGAACGGTCTTGAGGTCAGATTCAGCTAATCGGAGGGGGGGTATCCCTCTTCTCAACCTTCACTTCCCCTCGCGCTTGACTCTCGGATGAGAGCTTTCCTAGTCCACCTCACGGAGTTGGATTTCTCTCAATTAATCAACTTCTATGTTTGTTTGAGTGGCCTTGGAGAGTTAACTCTCCACTCACCTATTCCAAGGCCCTACAACCTAGCTAGTTGGTGATTGACACTTAGTAAAACTTGCTAGTTGATTTTAGATTAAATCGCTTATTTTAAGGGCTGTTGTATTAAGTCACAAGGATATGGAGTTGAAACCAATGGTGTTTTGACGCAAAAAGAAATTAATAAAAACCTGACTACATGCACATGCAGTTCTTTGTCTTTCGATGAAGAGCAATTTCTATATAGGTTCTACGAGACTAAAAATTTGTATTTTCTTTTCGAATTACAAACTCACACTCACAAAAACTAAGAAGCTAACTAAATGATTCAATGCACCTAATGCAAATTACTACAAGCATGTAAATTCTAAGATGCAAAAGTCTCTTGAAACAAGGTGAAATTTCCCAAAAAGCTCCTTCAATTTTAACTCATCTTTTGTTGTCCAGAAAGCCAATTCTTGAAACAAGAACTCTTAATATAAGACAACAAAAATACTTGACAACAAGAAAAAGAAATCAAATGACAACTTCTCCTCAAAATCAAACCAAAAACTAGAAGCAAGAAACTTCACAAAAGCTCCAAAAGATAAGGCCAAACGAAAATGAAAAACGCAACAACAAAAACAAAAACAAGACCAAATGTTTTTTGAGTTTTTGAAATGCAAAAAAAACAAAAAGCAAAACGAATGTTTTTTGGGCTTTTTAGTTTTATAAAACAAGAGCTCAAGAAGACCAAGCACAACTATCACAATTCAAGCCAAAACGAGACCGAATTTCAAGCACAAACTTCAACTATGCTCCCAAACCTTATAAAGCTAATGATAGCAAGATCAATAAGAGCAACGAAAGACCAAAAACTCAGCCAAGCAGCCTAGACGAATAGTGCAAACTTGCCGCAACAAAAGACTCCAAAGAAGCAAGAAAAGTTCTTTGAAAATTGCAACAAAACCCTAGCCTATGAAACTCAAGAAAACCAATCGAAAACAAAGCAAAAAACGCAATGCAAAGCACAACACAAATATAGGAGCGAGTCAGTGAGCAGAAGCTCTCTGTTCTGATAAAGCAGAACAGCCAAGAATGCTCAGAAAGCAATCTTGGAACTCAATCCAGGAGTGCCAGCACCAACAAGAACACTCTGCCAAAAAGATTAGTTTTCGAACCAACGAAAGAGAAACAAGACTTGAAACCACTTCCTTCACACTCCAGTAAGTACAAAGACTCTGCAGACACAGGCCTCCACAGCCAGAAAGGACCAAAAACACCAGAATCCTAAAAATTCAAAATCTGCCTAGGTGTACACGACCTTGCAGTTATGAAACCAGCGTGTATACGCGTCTGTGTTAAGGGAAACTCGCGTATACGCGGGTCCCTTTAGACAAACTCGCGTGTATACGCGACTGTGTGCAGAAAAAAGAGCGTATACAAAGAAAGATAATGAAAAACAAAAAGGACAAGCCTGGGAAAGACACCAAGACTTCAGACTGACTGCAAGAAAATAAACTGGACTGTAAAAGACAGATAAAACTGTTGGCAACCTACCAAACAGCTGAAACAACCCAACAGGAGAATCAAAATAATGTGATCCCCAGTGGAGTCGCCAGTTCTGTTTCGGGGAATTAACACCCTAGATGTTGGTTGGGATACAACCTCCACAGAGCAGGGGCGCACTACTTAACAGAGACTCACACAATCATGCACGTTCAGAAAAACTAAATAGAGCAGAATGAGAGATTTACCCGTTGGTCCTACGTTTGAAGTAGATCCACGTGGAGTCCAAACTCCCAGCAACCGTCCTTCCTCCTTAACCTGAAATACAAGAAGAAACCAGCACAAAGGACAAGTTGTACAGCATATATCTACTCTATATGTTAGTGAGATTCATATAAAACATTAAATAAATCATAATGAATGCTTGTATAAAAAATATTCTCATACATTAAAGCATACACTAACACGTTTATTTCGGGAACAGCATGATACTTCTGTATTATAAATAGTACGTACAAAAGTAATCAAGAGGAGAGATCACCCGATCCTTCCAAGGCCTTCGCAGACCGTCGTCCGGATCCGTCCAGCCCTTGCCTCGCTAAGACTCCTTCCAAACTGGTGCATACGAGATAACATATAAAGGGATGTGTATCTCAAGGAAACAAAGGTTTCCTACAATGAACTGGGAAAGTGCAGGAGGCACGGGGAATCAGACTTGGATAGGGAATACCAACAGAGTATAATATCAATAATTCTCTCTCTCCCTTAGGCCATACACATGAGGGCTTTTTATAGTCCCTCCAATTAGTTTCAACAGTTGGAAACAGTTGGCCACGGGCTGGGGTGGTTGAACTACCCGAGTAACCATCAACCCAGCGCGAAATTAGGGATTTTTTATATATTTTTTAATCATTTTAATGGCATACGCGGAAAAGTCTAGCTGAACTCGCGTATAAGGGGATGTGTATCTCAAGGAAACAAGGGTTTCCTACAATGAACTGGGAAAGTGCAGGAGGCACGGGGAATCAGACTTGGATAGGGAATACCAACAGAGTATAATATCAATAATTATCTCTCTCCCTTAGGCCATACACATGAGGGCTTTTTATAGTCCCTCCAAGTAGTTTCAGCAGTTGGAAACAGTTGGCCACGGGCTGGGGTGGTTGAACTACCTGAGTAACCATCAACCCAGCGCGAAATTAGGGATTTTTTATATATTTTTTAATCATTTTAATGGCATACGCGGAAAATTCTAGCTGTACTCGCGTATACACGCGGAAAAGTATGGGCATAGTCGCGTATGAGGGATTTTACACTGTTTTTAAGTGAATTTGTCCAAGTCTGTAGGAATGGGTGCCCAAAAGCCATAAAGCAATCATGAATCATGTCAAAGTGAGAAATGATGCTATAACAGTAAGGACCATTTCTTCTGGGCCAGTAGACTTACTAGACTTCACTTTCTTTCGTGAACCTTCACTCTGTGGTTATCGCCTCTTAGTAGTAAAACGGGAGGGGGGGTTGGTTAGATCCATGGTGGCATTATCACCACGAGAATCGCCCCCTCCTGCTTCTAGAACCTCCATCCCTGTCTCAAGCTCCGCTTCGGTCTCTTTTCCAGTCACGAATGTGACTTTCTTGTCCATCTTCCCCATCTCCACAGTGGGCTTTGCGCCACTCATTCATGCCTTCTCCACCTTTGCGCCTCCAGTGGGTGGAGTTATCCAATCACCCAGCCATTCACTGACTATGGATGCCACATCTTCTTCTTCCACCAGGTACAGCAACTTGTACCAAACCCTGACAAGGTCCTTCTTCGCCTAGATATGAACATGATGGAAATCGGCTTTGAATTTCGCGACCTGCTGATATTGGTTCAAAATAATTGGTGATAGCTAGGGATTTTTTCTAATCACCATGTGCAGACTCAATTAGAATCCAAAATATTTTGTTCTCCATGACCCTAATTGGCTCCTTCGAATGCCACACTGGGGCATACCACGCAGCCTTGCAGAGATCAGTGTTCGTAGAGAAGAATTGCGACTCCTCGGGCTCCCTCCAAGCCATCAATGCAATTAGGAGAAAGAGCCACACGTAATGGAACTTCTTGTCCTCTTCTTGAGCTTCGCAGAAGTTAGCCAAAAACTCATCTATGAACGGTGTTAGAAAGAGATCATGGACACATGCATCGTTAAGCTTTCGGAGATCAACACAAATCCTTATTTCTCCCTTAGTTTTCTTTTCCTAGACTACCATACGGCTGACCCATTCTGAATCCTAAACTAGTTCAATGATGCCAACGCTAAGCATATTGTCTAGTTCTTCCCTCACTTTCTCTTTGTATTTTGGGTTCAATCGATATGGGCGTTACTTGACTGGCTTCACATCATGCTTCAAAGTGATGTGCATAACTCCTAAATCTCTGACAATGCCCTTTAGCTCTAAGAACTTTGTGGGGAACAGATATGGGTATTCATGCAAAAATTCAGTGACCTTGCTCACCATGTCATCATCCCAATAGTCCCCAATATTTGCGAACTTGGGCTCTTCTTTTGAGCCTATGTTGACTTGTTGAATCTTGATAGGTTGTGCTATGTATAGAATTTCTACTTCGGGACCTACAAACTCATGCTACCCTTCTGACTCGAGAATATTAACATTAAGTGGTTCCTCCTCACCTTCTTCTGCAGTCAAATTGTAACATTATCGAGCTTGTTCCAACTGCACAACCCAATCAGGTTGTACCAAATCCCTTAGATAAAGGGTGATTCTGAATATCCTTGTTTAGACTTCTTGTAGAGCTTTTTTAATACAATCCTAACCATCAGCGAAGTTATAAGTTAATAAGAAACCTTACATCAACTTATACCAATTTGTAGTGCCATGGTGCATCTTTGTTTCAAGATACCACTACTAAGGTATCATATCCAAGGAATGAAAGAATATGTGCACCCACTCAGGTTGAGGGTATTCACCCCAAGTGATGGTCTGATGATATAAATGCTCTCGAGGATCATGCCTACCATTGTACTTCTCCACGATCTTAATGTCTACATGGCCAATGCTGAGTCTTATCAACGTGCAAACATCCTTCCATCCTCTTAAGCTTTCTTTGTGCGCGCCCTACCATCGGGATGGATTTGACTTAAATCTGAAGTCCAAAGCTTCATATATTTGTTACTCATCCACCTTCTACTAAAATTCTTCCATAAATAGGACAACCTTTCTTATTTCATCATAAAACGGAAATTCAAGTACCTCTGACGTGACACAGAAAAGTGATTTGGTAACTCTTTTACATCACTTAGTAGATACTTCATGCAAGTGTTTATGCCATTGCTCCAATTCTTCGTCAGAGCCTGAAACACACAAAATATCACGCTCCCAACGTATTCTTCCATTAGCGATAGGATTAATCTAATCTTCATCCTGCACAGTGATCTGATAGGTCTGATCAATATCAGCATCACCATATTCATGTTAGACAGGTTTTGTATAGCACGCACATTCAGAAGTGTCTAAAGGCACCACAGCCCTGGTACCATTCTTTTCAAATACCATTTGTCTATTCTTCAAGTTAATTATAGAATCCAGGTCATAAGCCCAATCAAACCCAAGAAATATAGGTTACGGATTGCTATTATCAACAATCTCAATAAATTCAAAGTCGGATAACACACTTGCTCCATCAATATCTATGTTGATGCCATGCAATTGACCCATAGGAATGATCTTCTATTGGTTCTCTATCCTCATCTAAATTGGTGACCATTGTAACTTAGGTCTCCCCATCCATTCCCATGTATGTTTTGGTAAAATGTGGGCATCTGATCCAAGATCAAGGATGACTTGATCCATCTCATAAACTCCTATTTGAGTAGTCTGTTATCACTTCCCCATGCTTCCCAAGGCTGAGAAATGAGTTGAAGGTAACCACAAACCAACCTTTAGGTGAGGTAGCTAGCCCTACCACAACCAGAGAGGGATTTCTCAATGTCACTTTGCAGCCAATGAGATGACTGAATATATTTTTTATCACTGGAAAATCGGACAAGTAGTAGACATCATGAAATGTCAAGCAGAAGGGTTTATAGGGCTAAGAAACATTAGAGAATCTGGAAAATTTAAAAATCACTAAGGTCAAGAGGAAAAATTATCAAATTGTGCACAGAAGACACAAGAAAAGTGTGCTTCACGTGCATTTTTCTTCGATAGCAGAGCAAGACCATATGGATTTCCCTCAAAAATTTGCGCAACCCTGGGTATGGTGGAAGGTCACTATCCGAAACCACTTTGCACACTTCAAAAAAAATATTATCCACTTGAGGTCGCCCAAGGACAGCCTCCTTGAGACCTCAAGTGAGCACACAATGGAATCAACCCCCACTCTTGGGTCACTATCCACAATTGTACCAAGAGAGGGAATAAGGATTAGAATTTTGCCTATAAAATGCCACCATAAGAAGAACAAATGAATAACACATTGTTATGTCAGCCAAATTTTCCATAGGAAAACCAGCAGTGTGTTGTCCCAATAGCAATAGAGTGAAGGGATTCAGTTGTTGGCCATCCAACACCTCAATCCCTAAGGAGAATTTCACCAAGTGTCTGACATCCAATCACTCATTTGAGGAGAAGAGAGAGCCCTATGGACTAGCTCAAGGGGAAATCCCTCCTTGCTTTGGGTATTAGAGCTCCATAGCTCTAATGACTCACTGCAACTATGTAATGTTCTACCGCTTCTTTACTAATAGCGGCTAATAAGAGAGGACTAGTTCTCCTTTTTTATTATTAGCTCGTTTGACTCGATTGAGCTTGTGTTTATGTTTTATTGTTTTTTTTGTTTCGTCTTCTTGTTTGTAGCATGATATGTTCCATAAACTAGTTTTTCTACATGTTAGTATGTTTCCACTAACCATCTAACAACCATTTTTACCCTGCGACCCTTTCTTGTAGGTTATAAATCACTCCTATCAAGCACCGATGTTTTAGTACATTCATGCACTAAACACACCAACACAGGATTGGCGACTCCACTTATTTTCCTCTTAAGCTAAGTGGTTTTTTTTTGAAGAGCTTCTTTTCTGCTCAGGATTGTTGCAGGACCAGCTCTCCTCCTCGTCATCTTCTCTGATTCACCCTGTGAGGAGATTCAATTCAGGAGGTGCAGAATTTGTGTGTAGGAAAACTGCGCACATTCAGCACTGATAAACGCATCGATCCGCACGCGTTCAGTCCAGACAGACACAGAGATTGCGCGCATGTGTAGAGAAATTCCGAGCGGAAAATAGTGAAGCATTTTTTCATTAGTTTTCTTTAGCTTTTTCAAGTGTAAAGTGACTAGAAGCCCAGAATAAATCTTCCAGCACTGTGTTTTGGTGTCCCTTGACTGTTAGGACATGTTTTTATCTGCACTTTAGTTTAGCTATTTGCATAGTTTTAATTTTTATTTTATTGTCACAAATTCACATAGTTTAATTAGGAGGCAAGTAAGTGGCTAAAATCCACCCATGCTATCTGAATGAACTTATTTAGTGATGATAGACACCAAACATGTAGGTAATTAGCAAGGATTAAGTGATCCATATCCACGCATGCTTAGCTAGTTTCCATTTTTTCCATTTTTTGCATTAATTTTAGTTTAAATTTTGCATTAGGAACCGAGACTAGGATAAAATTATCTAAGAAGGCAAGTAATATATTTTTCCCTTGCACCTTTTGGTGACCCTAGGCATGCATATTAATGCTCTCTTTTGATAGGTTTCCATCTCCCTTTATTCCTACATTTAGTCTAATAGGAAAAAATGTAACCGGCCCATTGTCCGCGCATCATTTTCTTTTTGAAAGAAACAATCAAAACATAGTTTAAAATAGGATGGAGTGTAAATGATCACTGCATATTCACATCCTACAAAATTTTAATTGTACACTTTCTCACACACAATTCCACACCATAAGAGAACTAAGACTCCTTTAAAATAACCATAATTGAACTCATTAAATCTCCCCACGGGTGCCACAAGATAATTAATAGTTCAGGTTAGGACCGTTGGGGGTAGCCATCCGATAATCCACCACGGTCAGTTTACATTCTTGAAACATAGAATTTGACTATTTAGGGAGCTTTAAATACATCTATCCACCCACGGAAAAGAATACCCGAGTTCCACGGAGACCCGATTCAGAGGGGGTTAAGATTAGGCTCAGTGAATGTGGTACTATTTGGGGCTACTTGACCCATCTAGTGCTCTGTAATGGTAGCTGAATACCAAGAAGCTCAAGACTTGAATGCTCACGTGGGACGACGATACTTAGTGGCCAAATCTAGGGAATCCTTCCTTATAGGTCAAGGTGCAGGCAGCACTAGATCCTCTTCTCGTTACCTTGGTCGATTCTTCGGCTACTGAAAAGCATCGCCAGTTCTTTCGAGACGTTGGCCCCAGTACCTACCAAAAGATATCTTCGCAAGGCCCAGTTACAATTAAGAGTGTCATGACGATTAGGTCTTCTAGGATTTTTTAGTATCATACACAAAACAACAAAAACCATTTTTTGATTTACTGATCACATAACATTAATCTAAATGGAAATTAACCTTTTATTTTTGCTTTGTTTTATGTATGAGATCACTTTTTCTTTGATATATAATCTCTCTCCTCTCAAGAAACTAAAAAAATACTTCCAAAATCAAACCGGGTCGACACCATAATGGACCCATAGGGACCTCTTCGACCTAGACATTTTTTGGACCTCCCCCCATTAAAGGGATGAGTTCCAGGTATTTCGCCATTCTGGCGTCAAAGACGGAACACAACCACCCTTTTTGGTTCATCCTTTATCGGGGAAACTTTGTTTGGGAACCCCCAAGGGTCACACAACACCACACCTATGGAAAAACCCTTAGGGTCACCACATACCACTCCTCCCACAACCCCCAGAGGGAAGAGGAGCGCTACCCATTCGGGGAGCCAATAGAACACACAACCGGGTATGTCACAGACAAACCCTATCCATAACTAGAACCCTGTGTTTTCACAGTCTACAATGGAGCTCAACACACAGTTACCTTTCCTAGCATCTTTATACTTACCTGATCTATCAAACATAACAAATGACCCCATTGCACACAATTCCACTTGGCCCCCCATGTCCATGAAGCTCCCTTCATACATTCCAAAATTCGAAGGGAAGCAAGTGGAAGACCCTGGAAATCATGTAAGGACTTTCCACCTATGGTTTTCGTCGAGTAGTATTATTGATTATACTATTTGATTAAGACTATTTCAGTGCACCTTAAGCAAACCATCCATGAAATGGTATGTGGAGCAACCTTCTGCTTCACATGGAACCTTTAGCGACCTCGCTACTGCGTTCCTCACATATTTCCAGTTACCCATCCACCACGATTCATGAATGGAGTTACTGACGCATTTTAGGCAAATGACAATCGTCCATATATCAGACCATCTCCATGAATGGTGGCAATGTCGAAGTTTTTGTAAATTCAAACTTGACGATCGAGTATTGCTGGACCTTTTCCTGAAAACTCTCACAGCAGAGAGTTCAAAGGACGTGGTAACTCAAGCACCTACTTTTGAAGAGGATTCCATTAGCAAAGCCCAGCAACTCGAGCTGATTTACACTCAGTCAGGATACATCTATAACATCCTACCTAATGCCCCACTCCTGCAAACTTATAAAGAAATTCCAGGCATGTTGAACACTACAGACGGATTGATAGGGTCACTAACCCAAAATCACCTAGGCAGCAGTAATCCGTACCCCAGTTACGCATATGATCCTAACCAGAACATCCTATAACTAGGCTACCATCAGATTCATCATGCACCTCTACATAACATGACCAATAGGGCTTCATCATACCATCATCAGCAAGGAGGATCATACCCTCCCGCACAGGGGACCCAGTATGCATATTGGAACATTGATGGAAGAACTCCCCCCCCAGCATTCATTTACAAACTAGGGACAGGGACCTCAATATCCCCACTCCCTACCACAAAACCCACCAATGAAAAATAATGCACTAGTGAACTTTTTGCAACCTTCCTAGGCCCAACCATGCTAGTCATACAACCAGGAGAATCATAGTTATCCTCCTAACATGGCAAAGAAAAAGCCAAAAAAAAAAAAGGGAAATCCTAGATAGGGGGAAACAACCAACAACACCCTTCGCAATCCCAGGCTAGGGGCAACTCCAACTGGAATCAAAAATAGGAGCTAAATAACTCCCAAGGGAAAAAAGAGGGCCAATATTTAGACCAACCACTCTTGCACAATTTTTGGTGAGTATGGCCATTACACCCATCAGTGTCCTAAACTCCCTAAACTAAAGAATCTTCAGGGTAATCGAGGACAAGGGGGGCCCACACAGAAAAAAGTTGTAATGCAGGAGCTCTTGCCCCACCAAGGGGTGGTTAGTACCCAACAGCATCAAACACCCCTCGATGATTCTGGAAACAGCAACCACAAAACCTATATGACTGGCGAGGAAATGTTCTTTCAAACACGGAATCGAAGTTATGATACCCCACCAGACACCAGTTTGTCAGGGTCTAGCACGAGTGCACCCACAGCACCACTGACTATATCAAAAATACTTAATGAACCTTTGCCAAAAATGGCTATGGGGCCAACGAGGCGAGTAGGAAACCACTCCAAAGTGGCCCATAATTATAGCATCGTGGATTACTTAGCCTAGTCCCCGTTGCCATGTTAGCTTTAGAAGTCCTGTAATCTTGCCCAAGGTAAAGGAAAGCCTTAATTTTCGCGTTAGGTGCAATCGGCCCTGTCGATTCACGCCTAATGGCTTTTGACTTAGATAAAGCCACCATCCAGCTTCCTTCATTGGTCGCCTTCCAAATACAGGTGTTAGTCCAGAACATAACTATCCACTGATATATTATTGACGAGGGTGCATCAACATGCATCATGTCAAAGAGGGCTTGGCAGAAGTTAGGATCTCTTGAACTGAATCCATCAGACATCACGCTTAGAGCATACGACAGGTGCCCTTTTTCCCCCGTCAGTCTCTATCAAAATGTCCCAGTCTACTTTCTTGGCAAGACGGTTCTTATAGAAATTGAGGTCTTGGATGCTCAGCTGGATTACTATATACTCCTTGGGCGGATTTATATGTATGCCATGTCTTCCATATCATCCTTTTTCTTCTAAATCATGGTATTCCCCCACGAGGACTGCATCATCATTGTCGACCAATTGACATACCATGACAAGCGACCCCTGACAAACGTTGATGTCATTCTACCCTATGTGGACACATCTGCTGAAACTCTCACACGATACCAAGAATATGGCCCTAGCCAATTCAAACCGTCATCTATCCTTGGATCATTCCTAAGAGATCCCCCTATCATACCAGAGTCATTCGTGATATCACAGGGGCTCCAGTGTGCATGATGTCTACATCAAGCACCGAAGCCAACCAGGAGACAGAGACTTGTAGTAATGAAAATGAGGCCTCTAGTACGACGGCCTCTATATCCTATGCCATCTCCCAAACTCATTTTTTATACCCTCCACCTGGTTTTGTGTCACAACAGGTTTTTGCAACGGAAGTGTTTCCAAATATATCTTTCGCAATACCAGTTTGGTACTTGGTCCCACCTGCCATGGCAGGAACCACGGGCGTCACCTCTATAGGATTAATCCCCCTCACTCCTGAGGAGGCCCCACCTATTAAGGAAACCATCGCAACCATACCGTTTAAGGAAACTCTCATCTCAAAGCCAGTTATAGCAACCGAGAAAACCCATAAAAAATGGAAAAAGATAGAAAACACCATCATACCAAGGGAATTACAACCATGTGAATGTGCAACATAGTAGGCCACCCTACCCATATATGCCTGGAGCTGTAAAAATTGAAACCGCTCCTAATTTCTGAAAGAAATATCGCGACAACAAGTTTCCGTAAAAAGGAACCAACCACAAAAAACCAAGGCAAAGCATTGTGTACCATGTAATATTCCTTTTTGGGGATTCTCAAGATTCTATGTCAGAGATGGACTATAGAGGAATTTACTAGTCATGTCACCTTTTAAAATAGGGTGAGAACCAGAGGATACCTGGCCAATTGTAGACTATGCCTATAGAACTTGGAATAATCCCTTTCAGGAATCTCGACAAGGTCTTCAAATAAAACACTATATAAGAAAATATGAGCAATAATAACACATATCAGGGCCGGGATCCCCTCATATATGCTGTATGTGACATATATCTATAATTTCAGCTGAAACAAATCAGTTTAGGCACATTAAACAGATCTCCCAAAATGAAGACTAGCTAGAAATCAACCAAAGAGAGAGGCTGTTGAAACACAAAAACCCCAGCAACTATAATTGCACAGTTTTGACTGAAACTCAGAGGAGGACAGCCAAAGATCTGATAATTTATAGATATAATATTGAATAATATTTATATTTGATCTTATAGCCTCTACAGCAGATTATAAAAGAAACTAGGGCAAAATCTCTTCAGAAATTAGAGCTGCAACTAGTAACAAACTGCAGAAATATATAGATAGCATTATTTTCGAGATGGTTCAGCTGATGTAAATTAAATTTCATATCTCTGACATATTTATGGATGAAACATCAGATCTATTACATATCTGGAAACTATAAGACATTAACAACAAGATCCAATGGGAATTACATCAAAATATTGCACAATGAGCTATAGATCTTAATTACAAATTGCAGTGCTGCAGAAAACCCAGAAATTTCTGAAGATAACTTTTATTGCTGAAAGAGATCAGATCTATAGATACATGTATCAGCAACCCAATCCATGGATCACCAAGGGAAGGCAAGCCTCACACCAAGAGATCTCCCTCCAAACTAATAGCAAACTGAAATAAGAAAGCCCTCTCACAAAATAACGCAGTATTGAGCGGAAACTGCGCTGAGGGTGAAGGAGACTAAATAACTGGAATGAAATTATAGATCTGATACAAAATATGGATCAGCTATCTCTTTGGAGGCTGAAGAACACACTCCAACAAAGAAAGCCTCTCAAAACAAGCTAGATCTAAGCAGATCTAAAACACCACTTGCTACAAAAGATAGCAGCTGCAAAACCCTTAATGGGCCAATGCTGCTCATGAAAGAAAGAGCTTGGTATCAAACCAAATAGTGGCCAAATTCAGCAAATAACTCCTCCAATGATCCTCAAGGGAATATATGTAACCCCTAAACAAGAATTGCAATCACAATCCTCCATTAAACAACAGAGAATGGTATTTGTCTAAGTAGACAAATACTTCAAAAATATGATCTATCAACAACCTCCTCATGTTGCTCTCCTCCTTCTTTTATAAGTTGAGAAAGCCCTTGCAAACCCTAAACCACTAGATGAGTTATCCCTCTTCACATTAGAGGCTCCCTTCTAGAACTGTGTAGTCCCTTTTGTAGATATAATGAATCTAGACAGCGTAGTTGACTTGGTCAAGGTGGACCCAATCTTTGGCTCAAACCTCTTTCACACCTACAAGTGTTTATTTACATAGCCCTCATTTGTCTTTGTTCACATGGGAATTGATTTATTTAGACTTCTTAGGAGTTTTAAATGTCCTCCTTTATTCATTGATTCATA
Organism: Pinus albicaulis; assembly: GCA_034641835.2. NCBI lineage: Eukaryota > Viridiplantae > Streptophyta > Pinopsida > Pinales > Pinaceae > Pinus > Pinus albicaulis. The sequence continues at coordinate 947,617,014 of CM076571.1, read as the reverse complement.
AAACATAAATTAAATCAAAATTGAATGTCTCCTCTTAGCTAAGGCTAAGTAGGAACATTACAGTCCTCCCCCCCAAAATTTTGCTTGTCCTCAAGCAACTGACAAGGTAAGAGTTGTAGTTCTTCTCCTTCTCCATTGATGGCACCATTAAGTATCAAGCTCTCATCATGGATTAAGTTCTCACCAAGCCAATACATAGAAACTGCTCCTCCAATGCTAACATGATAGGTGCATAGTCTGCCCCTTTAGGAGTGTAAAACTCAACAGAAATGAACATGGGTGAAGGAATGTCACATCTGAAACATGTATCATGAAGTATAGGATAAAGTTCCATCCCATGTGGTACATGTACACTACTCACTCTTTGCCCATACATGCCCATAAACAATACCAATATGTCATCTATGTATCGAAGAAAAATCACATATAGGCAAGCTGAAAGTTGCACTTGAGGAGGTGGGTCACAATCCCACATAAGGTACCAGCGCAGTGCACTCCTTGTGTTGAGTAGATCTGAGTGTGATAGGTGGCACTCCCACCACACTTTTTCTGTATGGGTCACTTTGACATGGCTGAAATTGAAGCCCTTATTAGGTGTTTTTGGAAAGCACCCATCATGATAAACAATCTCCCTTTGCACCTCAAGGGAGTGGCCAGCTTTGGAATTTTTATTGGCCTCATCATTGCCATGAGATATGCATGTAATGTTGCCCCTTGTAGGAGCCATGGCCTGCATACATATGCTAAGAGAATGTGCCAAATCAGAAAAATAAATTTTCTCCACAACATCAGATTTCTTACCATACAAGTCTCCCACGCACATAGAGTTCGGCATGGGCTTTTCTCCTCTTTTGAGAGAAGAAAGAGATGGTTGAAATGTCTCCTGCATAGGATCCCTTGGATGCCCCATCTCCACATAACTATTTCACTCTTTTAAGTGTTGATGTAGTTCCTCCCAATAATAACGCTGATGTAGTTCTTCCTCCATACCCTCCCAATCAAAACTCTCCAAGATTAGGGAGTAGATTTTCGCTGACTGCATGTAGCTGGAAAGGAACTCCTTGTGTGCTATTTTTAGTATATCTTGCTTAAGCTTTGAGGCTTGAGACAAGAATACTTTACCAAGATGATAGATGACCCCATCATGGACCAAATATCCCCCTCCTTGCTTTATGCCATGTAATATCATCCCGGTGTGCAGATCTTTGGAGTACTCCACAAGGAGTTGGGACCTCCAATATGGATCTACACTTCTCAACAAGGACAGCATTGTTGATGCATCTATAGTGGTGATTTCCTTGTTTCTTTTTGTTTCTTTGGCACCATGTATGCAAAATTTGTTTGTGGGAAGGCTGATCCTCCCCCTTGCTTCCTCCCACAGCGTTGTGATTCTTTCTTCCATTGTTTCAGCACTTGGTGAAGCTTTCCCCATAGAATCTAATGACACCCCAAGTGGCTTGCCATGATGTAGGAATTTCCCTTGCAGCATTCTCATAAACATGAGAGAAGGAACTATGAGGTCCCTGCCCCCACTGCGCAATTCCATCTTTGTTGTGTGGGTAGAAGCATCAAGTGAAGGGTAGGTGTGCATGCCTTGAATGATTTGTTGTTTCCCACTCTTCAAATCCACCCATTCCATCTGCAAGGCCTTCCAATCAGTGGTGACTTTTCCCAAAGTAATCAACCATTGGACACCCAAGATGATGTTGGTGTCTGGTATGTCCACTACAAAGAATTGGTCCTCTAAAGTGTAGGTCCCCATAGTCACAGAAAGTGATGGAACATACTACATGCACTGCATAGTTCTATCTCCCGGAACCAAAACAGAGAACCCATCAAAATTATCAGTAGGGATCCCTCTCCTTTGCACAAAGTGAGCATCAATAAAATTATGGGTTGCCCCACTATCAATCAGAATAGATACTCTTTGGTTCATAAATGAACCTTGCACTCTAAGAGTCAAATACTTGGGCACTCCTCTCAAAGAAGCAAGAGTCCCACTGGTTGGAGAAAATGCTCCTTCTTCTTCTCTGGATGATGATGGATCCTCCTCCTCATCATCACTAGCGCTGTGACCTCTCCTAGGTCCATCATTTCCCTCCTCCTCCTCACAATAGGAGAAGACTTCAATATAGTGTGCTCTTCCAGCAGCACATCTATGCCCTGGTACCCATGGCTCTTGACAAGTGAAATATAACTTCTTTTTCCTCAAATCCCTCTAGAGATCATTGTCAAGGAGCTTTTTCTGTGAGCTCTCCTTGGGTTGAGCAGCTTTCCCCTCCTTCCCTTTAGAAGGGTGAGTGGGTTTGCTTGGGAAGGTTCCCTTTGCCCTTGGCAAGGCATCTTGGAGATCTCTTGTTCTTTCAATGGCATCATGCAGAGTGGTGAGCTTGGTAGACTTGAACAACCCACGAAAAGGTTCTTCCAGGCCATCAATGAACATATAGACTCTCCTTGCAACTCAAATATCAGGAACCATTACAGACAACCTCAAGAATTCAGAGATATAGGCCTCAGCATCTCCTGTCTGCTTAAGCTTTTCAAAGCTTATGAAAGGGGCCTCTGGATCCTTCCGATCAAATCTTTCCACTAGTCTCCTAGTGAACTCAGCATAAGTGCACACATTGTTGTGCCCCAATGTAGAAATTCCATGAAACCACCAGCTGTGGGCTTCTCCATCAAAATGCAGCGCAGCAATCTTAATGGTTTCTGCTTCAGCCACTTTATTTAGCTGGAAAAAGATGTCCAACTTTTCCACCCATGCTTTAGCTGAACAAGAGGGTGATCCATTGAACTTAGGCAAGAAAAACATGCCCATGGTGTGGTTCCTCCCATGAAGGAAACCTCCATCTCTGTACTGCTACCATGGCCTCCTCCGGTCCTTAAGATGGTAGAAGTCTTAAAAGCTCAAGTTATCCTTGAACCTTTGACTTTGTGAGTCATATTCTGAAAATTAGCCTTCCAAAGAGGTTAGCTCTTGAATCCCTTCATTCTCTACAGCCAAGAAGGTAGGCATTGTAGAGCGTTGTGAGATCGTGGAACTTGTGGCAAGCTCACAGGTTGTCTAGCCCCATACTGAGACATTTCAGAACTTTCCCCTTGATGGAGTCTTCCAAGGGACTCCCTCATTCAATCTATCCTCATCTCCTTTATCTCCTTGGACAGATCTTGCATAGCTTCTAAGAGATTTTTTGCAAACTCTTCTGCCTCCTTATCTTTATCATTCACCAATTCAGGGGCTTTCCCCTTGTCTTGACCCTTGTCAAGGTCAACAGTAGTATATTCATACTTTATATGACTTCTATTTTGGTATCTCCTCTCCCTCTCAGAAAGAGGATCTTCATATTTGAAATGCAGCATGACTAAGGCTCCAATTCTAGCATAGGTTGTGCCAAGAGTGGAGCTTTGATACCACTGTAATATTCCTTTTTGGGGATTCTCAAGATTCTATGTCAGAGATGCAATACATAGGAATTTAATATTTATGTCACCTCTGAAAGAGGGTGAGAACCAGAGGCTACCTGGCCAACTGTAGACTCTGCCTATAGAACTTGGAATAATCCCTTTCAGGAATCTCAACAAGGTCTTCAAAGAAAACGTTGTATAAGAAAATATGAGCAATAATAATGCAGATCAAGGCTGGGATCCCCTCATTTATGCTGTATGTGACTTATATATATAATTTCAGCTTAAATAAATCAGTTTAGGCACATTAAACAGATCTCCCAAAATGAAGACTAGCTAGAAATCAGCGAAAGAAAGAGGCTGTTGAAACACAAAAACCCCAGCAACTAGAATTACGAAGTTTTGACTAAAAATCAAAGGAGGACAGCCAAAGATATGATAATTTAGAGATTTAATAGTGAATCAGATTTATATTTGAGCTTATAGCCTCTACAGCAGATTACAAAAGAAACTAGGGAAAAATCCCTTTAGAAATTAGAGCTGCAACTAGTAACAAACTACAGAAATACATAAACAGTGTTATTTTCCAGATGGTTCAGCTATTGTACATTAAATTTCAGATCTCTGAAATATGTATGGATGAAACATCAGATCTATTACATATCTAGAAACTATAATACATTAAGAACAAGATCCAATTGGAATTACATCAAAATATTGCATAATGAGCTATAGATATGAATTACAAATTGCGGTGCTGCAGAAAACCCAGAAATTTCTGATGATAAATTTTATTGTTGAAAGAGATCAGATATATAGAGACATGGATAAGCAACCCAATCCACGGATCACCAAGGGAAGGCAAGCCTCACACCAAGATATCTCCCTCCAAACTAATAGCAAACTGAAATAAGAAACCCCTCTCACAAAATAACGTAGTATTGAGCAGAAATTGTGTTGAGGGTGAAGGAGACTGAATAAATGGAATTAAATTACATGTATAATACAAAATATGGATCATCTATCTCTTTGGAGGTTGAATAACACACTCCAACAGAGAAAGCCTCTCAAAACAAGCTAGATCTAAGCAGATCTAAAACACCACTTGCTACAAAATATAGCAGCTGCAAAACCCTCAATGGTCCAGTGCTGCTCATGAAAGAAAGAGCTTGGTCTCAAACCAGATAGTGGCCAACTTCAGCAAAGAACTCATCCAATGATCCTCAAGGGAAGAGATGAAACCCCTAAACAGGAATTCCAATCACAATCCTCCACTAAACAGCAGAGAATGGTATTTGTCTAAGCAAACAAATACTTCAGAAATATGATCTATCAACAACCTCATCATGTTTCTCTCCTCCTTCTTTTATAAGTTGAGAAAGCCCTTGCAAACCCTAAACCACTTAGATGAGTTAGCCTTCTTCACATTAGAGGCTCCCTTCTAGAACTACGCAGTCCCTTTTGGAGATACAATGAATCTAGACAATGTAGTTGACTTGGTCAAGTTGGACCCAATCTTTGGCTCAAACCTCTTTCACACCTACAAGTGTTTATTTACATAGCCCTGATTTTTTTATGTCAAGGAAACCATCAGGCTCAGAACTATACTTATACCCCTTGAGTACGCCCACTAATTGACATCATTCGTTCATTAGAAAAGCAGCACCGGGATATCATCAGTCCAGAGCTTAGAGAACCCAAAGGCAGATTTCCCCTAGATAGCCTACCCCACTTCAATACCAAAACATTGGGCGAGTAAAGAAAAAACACATCGACCCAACAGGACCCATGTCCATTCTAGACCCACATGCAGGCAAAGCGACAGAATCCACCACTAGGTCAATAAGTGTAAAGAATTGAAGCACCTCATGAACAGATTTTTCATGGTCTCCTCTATCCCTCAAAAACATCTCTCTAACCGAGAGAATATCACGCACTGTTATTGCAGGATTTTCTCACATTTACACCATACTATGAATTGTGAACACCTCCCAAGGCTAAGAGCGAAAACAGAAGCATTAAGTCTAGAATATCCAAAATAACTATACATCCCTAAACCAAAAACTCGGAAATGGCAGCAGCGGAATTTTTCCCCTACACCTGATCCTTTGTGAGTGTCCACCTCAGGTACGAAGAGTAGTATTGGTTTTCACACCATCTACTTGATAGGAATCGTGGTACCATGCACCATTTAAACTAGCCATAACCATGAGGCAAAGGCATGCCCCTTAATGGAAACATTTAGGAGCCTCTTCACCAAGCACAATTTCTAGATCCAAGAAAGTGCAAGTAATCTTGGTAAGCCTCATGATGAACCTATACTTTTTCTTATGCAGGGTGCCACAATGGAAATTCCTCCCCCTCAAAATGCCAATGATATGATACATCATATACGATTCATATCATCGTGCATCGGAACCATAACTCGTGTTTTTTTCTCATCAGTCATAAGTGTCGAGTCAGCTGCAACTACGAGATTAGTTGTGCCAATGACGGTGCAAACCTAAGCTATTTGCACCCTGTCGACCGCATCTGGTTCCACCGCATCAATGATGCAATCGTATTCATGTCTATCAACTAGCTCTATTAGGATCGAAGCACTTCCTCATGGCCTTACGCAGACTCAATCCTCCTTAGGATATTTATTCCACTCAGATGAGGACATCCTTGAGGCCATGACGGAACCAGATTATCCATGGGATGCAATGCATCACCGCTCTTTTTTTCTTCCTGAAAATACGTTCAGCCCTAACAAAACAGGAAACCAAGAGATTTATGCAATTGAATCAAAATACTTCCTTCCATTATGGATAGTCGATTGGTTAAAAAATCCCATTCCGATGCCTGATGTGTTCAAAGAAGGGAACATGTTAAACATCTCTCCTACCATCAAGGTGAATATCTCTCGAAATCCTACAAAATTTGAAGAAATATCATTGGGGGAAGCATGTTCCCCTGAAGAGGTAACCTCTTACACCCATTTTTTTCAATATTATCGAGATATCTTCGCATGGGACTAATCGAAAATTCCAAGGCTTAGTCCTATGATAGTAGAGCACCACATTAACACTTGGCGTGACGTACCACTAGTATGCCAGAAACAACATCAACTGCACCCATCCAAGGTAGAAGAAATTAAACGAGAAATTGATAAGCTTCACAAATTCGGGTTCATCTACCCCATCGCTTACACATCATGGGTTTCCAACCATCATGAAGAAACAGGGAGTTCCCATCATGAAGAAACAGGGAACCATATGAGTCTGTACTGATTTTCGCGATTTGAACAAAGCCTGTCTAAAGGAAAATTACCATACCCCTTTTATCGACCAAGTTATCGATGCTTGTGTAGGACACGAGGCCCTCTCCTTCATGGATGGTTTCTCTGGGTATAATAAAATCCAAATACGCCACATCGACTGGTACAAAACCGCGTTCATCACCCCATGGGGCATGTTCGCATACCAGGTGATGTCATTCGGCCTTTAAAATGTTGGAGCCACTTTCCAGTGGACCATGAACTATATCTTTCATGATTTGGCACACCTCATCCTTGCCTACTTGGAATACCTTACCATCTAATCTAAGAAGCGATTTTATCATCTCGAGGATCTGCAATTGGTATTCCAACGATGTCGGCAATAAAACCTAGGCTTGAATCCCCTCAAGTGTGACTTCTACGTCACAGCAGGACAAATTATAGGTTTTATTGTGTCCCAACAAGGAATTAGAGTTGACCCCCTCAAGGTCCAAGATATCAAAGAGGTACCACCTCCTCAAACCCTCAAGCAACTCCAAAGCTTGCAGGGAAAGGCCAATTTTCTACGACGCTTCCTCCCAGACTATGCCACTTGCACTCAGCGATTCCTACGCCTCCTTCATCAGGACATCCCATTCAAATGGGACGATCAAGCCTAGCAATAATTTGAGGCACTGAAATACACATTGACTTCAGCACCATTGATTAGTCCCCCTAACTACGACAAAGACTACACCCTATATATATCAACGTTTGAGACCGCTTTGGCTGGGGTGTTAATCTAGGAGGGCCCCAATGGGAGAGAACACATAATTTATTACGTTAGTAAAAAATTATCAAGTCCTGTATTAAGATATGAGCCCGAAGAGAAGGCTGCCCTAGCATTAACACACATAATCCAAAAAAATTTCCATTACATTATCTTAAGGAATACAACAGTTGTCGCAGATACCAACCCCATGAGATATCTGCTCACCCGTCATTTGATGAACCATAAATATGCTCGCTAGATAGTTATACTACAAGAGTTTGACTTACAGTTTAGATCCCCCAAGAGCAAGAAGGCTTTAATTTTAGCTAAGTTCATCGCTAATTCCCAAGTCAGACCAAAGGATCACCAGTCAATGATTCATTACTAGAAGAACATCTCTTCCTAGTGACGACTGACGACCTTTGGTATAGATATTTTCTCCTATTTTTATGAACCCAAAAGTTCAGACCCAAGATCTTCCGTGACGGTCGTCGGTGCATCCACCACGAGGCCTCTCGATACCTCCTTGTGGGAGATGTACTATACCAACGGGGCATCGAAACCATCTTACGTCGATACCTCACCCACAATCAAGCTGAGAAATCCCTTAATGACTGTCACAACGGAGCTTGCAGTGCCCACCTCTCCGGAATGGCCACCGCTGAAAAGGTCCTACGAGCAGGATATTTTTGGCCCACGTTATTCTGCGACTGAATCTCAGCAGTAAGAAGGTGTGACCAATGTCAACACTTCGCTCACAAGGTAAGAGCACCCCCTGCTCCCCTGCACCCCGTCATAGTCGTTGGTCCCTTCTGCAAATGGGGGATCGACTTCATGACTTTCAACCCCACGTTGTCACATAACCATAGATACATCATCATGGTCGTCAAATATTTCAGCAAATGGGCAGAGGCCATGCCCACATATGACAACATGTCAGAAAATGCTACATGGTTCCTATTCAACCATGTCATTGCCTGGTTTGGTGTCCCAAAATATTTAGTCTCTGACCACATAAAACACTTCAAAAATGAGGTTTTCCAGGAGCTATCTCATCACCTCGGATTCACACATGAATTCGCTTCACCATAATACCTTCAATCCAATGGACAGGTAGAAGTTGTAAACAAAGTACTCAAAATAATGTTACAGCACATGGTGAATAACCACAAAAAAATTGGCACCACATGCTTTTCTCCACCCTGTGGGCATATCGCACAGCAGTGAAAACATCAATAGGGTTCACACCCTTCCACTTAGTGTATGAGGTCGAAGCTATGATTCCCATAGAATGCAAGATCCTGAACTTACAAGCCGCCATCAAACTGCTAGATGACACCTAGCCTCTATAGCAACGCCTAGTACAACTAGAGCTCATCGATGAAATTCAACGACAGTCACTCCAACAAAACGAGGCCCATAAAAAGCGGGTGAAAGCATCATTCGACCTCAACATCACCCCTCGATCATTTACCGAGGGGGAGTTAGTCCTCCTCTATGATGTCACAAAAGAAGCCCTAGGGCCCTGAAAGTTCAAAACCCTGTGGAAAGGTCCCTATGTCATAAGAAATTGTCTCCTCAAGGGGTCATACATCTTGCCTGAGCCTGACGGAACATGCCTAAGCAACCCCGTCAATGGGCTCTACCTCAAGAAGTTTTACCCATAAGGGCCAGGAGGCTTCAGCCCTAGAGATAACTTGTGTATAGAAAAATTATTATTTTTTACCACAGACATCACATACTAATTTAAAAAAGCACTCTAGTGTCACAAAATGGATTGTCCCCCCAGCCATTATTTCAAATTCGATGATGAAGCATCTTGATGGTCTCAAAATTTAGCAGCAGTCGCCTGGGTTATCTACTACCATGATCGATCACCATACTTCACCAACGAAGTATGCATCGGGTCAGCTACAAACAATCAGGAAGAATATGACGTCATCATAGGGCTCACGAGTGATGCCTTCAACCAAGGCATATGCCACCTCCATATCTACCTTGATTCCTAGTTAGTGGTTTCGCAGTTAAACCAAGAATTTGAGGTACGAGATTCACAACTGTTTAGAAAATAATTGCGTGAAAAAATATTAAGTCGTCAATTTGATCATATTACATTCACACATGTACCAAGAAATCAAAACCAAATAGTAGATCGCATTGCTAACCACATTCTATAATGGAATGCATCTCATATAAACCATCATACATAAAACCAAAAAACATAAAAAAATATAGATATCCATCATTGATAGATAACATCCATCAAAGTATAAACAATAGACACACCATCTAGAGCTGCAAAAAAAAAATCTCGAATATATACCAAAAATATGTGTGAGTACAAATAACAAGTCATGTATTTGACCCGCGAGTCAACCAAAAAATACATATGCACATGTCATAAAAAATAAAAGAATAATACTCATAATGGGTGCTTTCCCTGTGTACAAAGTATCTCTAGGGCTATGCCCGGCTAGTTGGGACACCTGGACCCACGGTTGCACCCGGTACCAATACTAGGGCAGCCACCAAAACTGAAGCTGCCACGCGGTGCAAAGTCGGACGATAGCCCCTCTCTCAAGTCATCAATCTCTCCAACCAGACATCATCTAGGTCTTCGACAAACCCATAGGTCGGCATACCCTAGGTTAACCTATCTACTCGGTCCCATGTGTCTGCCAAGTCAATGGCTCAAGCCTCGTACAAAGCTAGTTGCTCCTCCACCTCCACCATGTGGGCCTCGGCCGCCTCATCATGAGCTATTGCTGCAACACACTCAGCAATAGCAGAGTTTCTACCCTCTTTAGAAGGTCCATCTCCATCACCAAGTCCTCCACCATGGGGCTACCCCGGATCTCCCCCCTACCCCCCAGCCTAGGGTTGAGCTCCTCAAACCCTCCGGTGGGGTTGGTGTCCTACCAACCGATCAGTGGGTCGCCCTACCTCTCTAACATCTGCAAGAGTAACAAAAAAAATATCAGTGCCATCACAATACACATATAAATCATAAATACTCAACAAATACAGAAAAAAAAGGTACAAATAATCATACTTGCCGGTCCCCAAGCGTACCCAACAGGGAGACCCATATCTGGATCTCCCCAATAGTCCATCCCGGTGTATGGAAACAAGAGGAACATCTAAGGGTTGGCATTGAACCAAGCCTCGGGGGTCATGTTCCAATAACACCCCACCCGACCTCCCCTACCGCGAGGCATCACTAGGGCCCATCGCCTCATATGAGGGCCTGGATGAAACCCCACAGACACAACCACCATGGGTCGCAACAGCACCGCTCTCTAATACATAATCCTACAAAGGATACTAGCATATGTAAATAGCTTAGATCTGTCTCAAACCTTCGCTAGTTGAGACACCATACCGTCATAGCAGTGATGGGAAAAGTCAAAGAAATTCCCAGCCTGAAGGCAGCGTAGGATACCAATCTGTAATGACGACGACCCCGTCAGTCTCACAATCATAGCCAAATCACACCACTTGGCTAAATCAATCACCGATGATATCATAAATCACCCCTATGAAAGAGGTGCCCTACCATAATGAAGCTCCACCCATCGCTGAAGCACTACCCTCCCAGGTGGGAGTGGATAGGGGAGTGCCTCACCCTGAGCCAACAGACCGGTCATCAAATACATATCCATCCAAAGTAGGTCATACCCGCGTAGCACCATCACTTTGTGCCGCCTATTCCAGCTACGGACCAGCTAGCGCAGCAATCGATCCTGTGACCTAAGGAGGTTATTCTCAAGGAACTTGAAAAGACCCACCAAGCCAATTGATCATGAGCATTGGAATCTTGTGCCACAGCCACAGAGAGTTATGTCCAATCTCTTTCCCTCCACAGCATCTTCTCACCAAGCAGACACACATCAGTGACATAAAAACACCAAAAAATTTAAAATTTCCCAAAAAAAAATTAAAAAATTCACCTTGGCCTTTCGACACACCTGTTTGAGAAATATGGGCACTGACCACGCGTCTATATCTCGGACAAATGTGGATTTCATGCACAAAAATCACCTACAAACGCAAAATTTCCATGGAAATCCTCAGTTTCACGTGGAGATTTCGCGATCAAGGCCAAAAATGGCTAGGGTTTCGTAAAGACCCTAATTTGTAAGGACACTACTAAGTAACACTGAAAAAATTGAAATATAGGATGGTCTGGGGCCTACCTGACACTAGCAGTGCGAATCCCGGGTGCACAACTGACCACAACAACAAGAAATGCTCAGCAGCAAGCTCTAACCTCTCAAAATCTCAAACACTCAATTGACACAAATGAGTTGAAATGAGCCATATTGGCCCATATATCGCCCTTTTCAAAATTTCTTGAAGGACCATAACGAGAGCTCAAAAATCCCAATTGAAAAATCGAAAGCAACACAGTTATCACCACCTCATAACACCCAAAGGAGGCTTCACGCATTCACGTCTTCGAAAATTAATTTTTCAATCCAACAGGTATGCCCTCTCTTATCATTCTTTCATTCAGCACTTTTTACAATATATTTGAATGAAAAGATGCTTTCACTTGGAGTATTTGTTGTAGGTATTATATAGTACAACAAAACACCTATTTCCCCATGCACTGAAGGTTCCAGAGTAGGTATCATTCTACCATCAGCATGATAGAGTCTGAGAGAAATTTTGCATATACTGACAACATTTCTCCACAAGAAATCAACCATAGGTTCCATACACTTGACCATGTTTATCGTCTCTCCACCTCGCACATGATAAAAATCCTCGTTGGTTGGTAGAGCCTCCCCCTCCATGGCATCCATCACTCAAAGTAGACCATGCATCAAAAATATGATGCCATGGCCATATCACCTTAGTCCGGGAAGCACTCCATGATCATTCACCCACCATGCATCAAGTCAATTTTTACCATAAACCCCTTTCCCGGACTACCATTTTCGCAAGAAGAACAAACATGCACCACTATATCTCGCATTTGGCCTACCAACCCTCCATCAGCATAGCCCATCCACGATATCTTCCATCCACTTCATCACCCCCACAACGAGAATAAACAATGGGGGCCCCTCCCTCAGCAAAAACTCCTTCCTCACACCATCAGTGAGCGACCATTTTCATGTTTTTGGGGCACCCGTCTCCGTGTTTGTACAAACCAAACCAATTTTATATTATTTTGGCAAGTGCACAAATATTTTTTAGGAGAACATCCCCCACCCATCCACCCACTTGTTTCTCCCATGGCAGTAGTCCCTAATCACCCTTGGTCAGAGCTTCACACCTTTCATGCATATCCACCACGACATTCATAACCAACATATACCCACCCTGGACGTCCTACTGACTCCAGGGCTTTCCTCATCAAAAATCTTTATGACTGTCACCATGCTATTTTTTCAAGCTCCAACCTTAGGCCACTGAACTCCCATCATCAGTTTTCAGCAATTTCTCGCCATCATGCCTATGTTAAACTTGTCACATCAGAGACTCTGGTCCCTTGCATCAGTAGTTATCTCAATCGGTTGAGGCTTCCTTTTTGTTGACTTCAACAGCCATTCTCCAAAAAGTAAGTAGTACCTTGGATGGCTCCTCACCTCAATAGGGGCATCCTCAGATGGAACTGTGGGAATCATCATTACCCATTGATATCATCAATCCTCTTGACATTTGACTATAGCACAAGCTTTCATGTCAATATGGTATCATACTTCAAAACCATTGCACTTTGTCAGAATTCGTCGAAGACCCACGCCATTATAAGCATCTCTTTCAGTAATTCTTACACGAGAAGGTCCCAACCATACACCCATGCATACAATGAGCAATTTTCTAAAAAATTCCATACCGAGATTATTCACATGAGCACTACATTCAACTTATCGTTAAAGAAAAAACGCCCCTGAGGACATCAACAATCGTCGTCATCAACCAAATCATCAGATCACTACCATATAAGTGACACAGACGTAACCTTTATCTGTCAGATAGGATTTTAACTAGCTAAAGCATCACGAGCATGGGACATGCCCGCCTCATAGAAACATTGTATTTATTGTATTATAATATTTCTTATAGGTTTCCAATAGAACATGGTCCCTCTTTTACCCACATTAATGGGTCTCCAAACTTGGGCTACACGCAGGTCTCTCTCTCTCCCTCCCAACATGGGTGATACAAAATAGAAACTATAATGTATTTCAGCTATACATTTCTTCCTAGACCTCACACACTAGGGGTCAATTGTTATCACTGGAAAATCAGACAAGCAGAAGACATCATGAAATGTCAAGTAGAAGGATTTACAGGGCTAAGAAACATTAGAGAATCTGGAAAATTTAAAAATCTCTAAGGTCAAGACGAAAAGTTATCAAATTGAACACATAATACATAGGAAAAGTGCACTCATCGCGCATTTTTCTTCGATAACGGAGCAATTCCACACATATTTCCCTCAAAAATCCATGCGGTCCTAGGTATGGTGGAAGGTCACTATCCGAGACCACTTTGCACACTTCAGGAAAAATATTCTCCACTTGAGGCCACCCAAGGATAGCCACCTAGAGCCACCTTGAGACCTCAAGTGAGCACATAATGGAATCAACCCCCACTCTTGGGTCACTATCCACAATTGTACCAAGAGAGGGAAGAAGGATTTGAATTTTTCCTATAAAATTCCACCATGAGAAGAACAAATGGTGAACACATTGTTATGCTCACAAAATTTCCCAGCAGCAATAGAGTGAAGGGATTCATTTATTGGCCATCCAACACCTCAATCCCTAAGGATAATTTCACCAAGTGTCTAGCATCCAATCACTCGTTCGAGGAGAAGAGAGAGGCCTGCAGACCAACCCAAGAGGAAATCCCTCCTTGCTTTGGGTATTAGAGCTCCATAGCTCTAAGGACTCACAGCAAGTGTGTAACGTTCTACCGCTTCTTTGCTAATAGTGGCTAATAAGAGGGGATTATTTCTCCATTTGGATTATTAGCTCATTTGACTCGATTGAGGTTCTATTTATGTTTATTGTTGTTTTTGTTTCCTCTTCGTGTTTGTAGCATGTTATGTTCCATAAACTAGTTTTTCTACATGTTAGTATGTTTCCACTAACCATTTAACAACCATTTTTGCCCTATGACCATTGCTTGTAGGTTATCAATCACTCCTATAAAGCACTGGTGTTTTAGTACACTCATGCACTAAACACACCAACACAATATTGATCTTATGCTAGTTATGATGCTTAGTAGATTAGGGTTTTCTTTTGTTTGATTTTTTGTTGGATAGGAATGACAGTTAGGGAACTAGGTCTAGGGTTTAGGTCAGATTTCAAAGGTTATATTGTAGAAGCAAGGATGAGGCCAGGTAGGTAAGATTAGAAGCATGCTTAATTTTTTATTGTGTATAGGGTGAACAGAGAGAGAGTCAGAGAGCATTAAAATGAATCCATTCATCAAAAAGAGCAAAGACATGTTCATGTAAATCTTATAAAAACAGAGCATGGAAAGTATGATTTATGTCTATAAACTGATAAGATTAACATAAAGAATCATATATGTGAAATATGGATAACATGACATTCAACATGATAATTTTACATAGAAAAAAAATGCTCAAAGGCATACCACTGGACTCTCAACACTATGTTTGCAACATTGTCTTTGATTTCATTAAAAAAAAAAAAATTGTACAATAGCTCCACTGCAAATAACAACTATCAAACCCTTCAAATTGTTTGATTTGGACTACATATAGTAAAATAAGAGTGATGATACCTCATAGGGTCGAAATCATATCCAAAAAGAATCATAATTACATCAGATGAGTCACTTCCTATAATCTAGGGAAGTTAGAAACAATTCCCTAAAATTCACGTAAAGACTAGGAGTAAGTGTCCCCTTCATTAAATTACATGTTTCTTCATCATAAGAGGAAAAATAAAATAGTAAAATGACACCTCATGGGACATATTAGCATCGAATTCTAAATTTTTCCTAGCTTGATAGTTGTCTGAAGGGAATCCAATGCAGAAACATAGCGCCATTAGCAGAAGCATCACGCCTGTTCAGAGGTAAATTTGACCCACTTTAAGGCATCCAATTGCAGTTCTGAAGGTTGGGCTAGGTATCCCTGCATGTCCACTTTCCAATGCACCTTCAAAATTGAGAAAAAACCCATGGGAATACCTCCAAAACTTGATTCTCCCAACCTTATTCCAGAAGCGTCGCGCCTGGTTAAAATCACTGGCATAAACATGAAAAATAGGAAGTTTTTTGGCTTTTTCTCCATAACCAAGGGATGTCATGAAAAACCAGGACATGATATGGAATGTAGAATTCAAAAGGCATCCAACAACATAAGCCATCCTTCATTTGAGTTCCCTGAGAGAAAGCATTGTGTCGTTGCATGATACTTCTATGGAGACCAAATTTCCAGAATATTCCAAAAATCATCAAAAACACTAAAAATGCTCAAAATTTGTCTAAATTTATTTTATGACACCTATGGATGATAGGCTAAACAGCCAAGGATGCCTCAGTAAGTAGGTCTAAGTTATCCTTCTCGTTGAGCTTCATTTGGGCTTCCTTAAGCTTTTTCTTCATTTATTTCAGCCTGATTTGGGAGATTTTGTTTTTGGCGCAATAATGATTTTCCATATGCCTCTAGATGTCATTGTTCTTTTTGGCTTTCTTTAGAAGCTTCTCAAGATTTCCATTCACCCTTTCAAGCTAATACTCTCTATCTTGATTGATTTCATCAATAATTAATTTATCAAATGTTTGCCAACCTAATTTAGGAGTTGATTCTTTTTATTTCTGAAGCGCCCTCTTGAGACCTCTTGTCCTTGGTCTCCTTGCTTTGTTTCAAATTCTATATCCTCCAACTCATCATCATCTACCAGTTCTTTACCTTTACCTTTGTCTGCCTCAATATGCGCCTTTGTCTTGTCTTGGAGGATTAGTTTCACCTTTAGCTGCAGATTCTTTTGTTGTAGGAAGGTGATCTAAGAATTTTATATTGATAAAATCTCCCTCAACTGATCCAGGTGGCTCTAAAGACACACATAGGAAAAAGAGGGCTTCTGAAAGCTCAAAAATCAAAGTGGTTAGAATGCTTTTGAATCGGGACCAGAGCGTAGATCTCATCGTCCTAATCGCAACAGTGTGAACGGTTCATCAAACCAAGTTCGTATGTGAAAGTTAGAGCTGGTCAAAGTTTTGGGTTGACTTGTTGATGTGGCAAGTTAAGGAGGCAAAAATTTGGAAGTTTTCCAGTGGCTAGATTCCGGTCAACTCCGGCCAGATTCCGGGAAAATTTGTGGGGTCGTTAAATTGACTCCTACGGCCAAAAATCGAGTCTTTTAAAAATGTTATGATTTGTTATAAAAATAGAAAAAATATATATATATATGTGGGCGCAACACACCATACCACATATATATATGTGTGTGTGTGTGTGTGTGTGTGTGTGTGTGTGTGTTGGTTAAATAAAAGCCAACGGGGGTGGGCGGGCCACCTCCGGTGGACCCAGCCCACGCCCCACACCATATATTTAAAACATGTTATATTTACCACCGTAAACAATGGTTCCAACGGGTGTCGAACCCGCCTGGCTTAATAGTCGGCTAGGCCACTAGCAGAACCCCAAACCAACACAAAACCAAACAAAAACATGCCCATATTGAATGCGGTTAAAACGAACTGCCAAGTGCAGGGGTCGACGGGGTTGGAACCCCTGACCTCTCGCATTGTCACCTCTGCCATTAACCATCAGGCCAATGACCTTTGTTTTGATAACTCTTCCCACAAATGTTTTATTTAAAAGATCGTTTCACCAGTGAGCCCAGGGCAGGTCGGAGCAAAGGAAGGCATGTGGTTCGAGGCATGATGGTGCACGGATTTCGAGACAAAATCCTTTTGATTCCAAGGAGGTAAAATTTCTCTGTGTCAGAATGTATTGAACTTTATATGAATTTTAACCAAAATTTCATAAGGAGCACGATGGTGCACCCAGATTTTCCATTTGAGCAGTGGTTCAAAAGATTCTCTTCAGAATATGATGATCAGGAATCTTGAGGGAATCTAAAAGATTCCTTGGAGGCTGAAATTTGATATAGAACCCAGCCAACTTTATACTCAAATTACTCAGAATTTTGTAAGGATGTTGATGGCACAGACAGAATTTTGATCTGAGCAACAGATCTTCAGATGACCCATAGGAGGGAATCTTTGAGGAATCTAGGAGGAATCTAAAAATATTCTTGTAGCCCCATATTTTCACTTTGTCAGAATTCAAAAATTTGACAGTCGATTTTGCACTATTTGATGCCACGAATCTGATGGTGTATTCAGATTTTCCATTCGACCATTCAATTTCTTGACCAATTTTCAAAGTGGAGTTACAGGTGTCTACATTCAGTGAGTGAGCAGTCCATTTCATGTCTTTTGATGCCATGATTGCGATGGTGATTTCAGATCTAGCAGTGGAGCAGCCTATTCTTTAGTCATCTTAAGTGTGAGGTATATGCAGTGTGATCATGTACTTCTTTTTCTCTTTGCTATGGGAGGCATTGTGATGTATAGATCCCTGCTTGATGTTTGATGTGTATCTTGTTTTTTTTCTTGATGTGGGATGTAATTTCTATCATTGATTTGTTTTATTTATGTTTGAGATCCCTTTGTTGCCATGTTGGTGGGATACTCATTGTCACCATGTATGTTTGATTGATATCCCTTTGTTTCCATGTTCGACGGGATACTCATAGTCATCATCCATGTGAGATTATGTCATGCTAATAGGAGCTCATTTTATGAGTGAGAGTTCCTTGCAGCGGAACGTCTCGTGGAGAGACTTTTCCACTCATGTTGATGGATTATTTCCTTGTATGACAAGTAGCAGTGTCCATGTACATCTTCACTATTTACAGCACTGAATGAAGCGGCCAACACCATCGAGACACTAAGGCCCGGAGACGTAGTCCACACTGGACGAACTTTGTTATTAAACCTCTTGTATTTTTGTCATGTGATTGTTGAAATGTGTTCCTATTGATTATATCTGCATGTGTTCATTAATTCTTTTGATAAAATGTAATTCTAACACATCAGCCAAATTAAAAGGTCTTGGTTAAAAGGGTATTAGAAATTTACCCAGATCAAGTGGTATTAGAGCGGTCTTCTTGCTAATTTGGATTGCAGGCGTGAACCATTGAATGTTCACTAATTTGAGCAATGGACCATGCCAAAGACATGTATGAGACCATGCTCAGAGTGTCTGAGAAAGAGGACATGTTGTATGAAGCTTATGAGAAACAAGCAGCAAATAACGCTGAGCTGAAAATGCTTCTACAAGAGGAGAAGGAGGACAATCATCGATTGCAGCTTCAATTGCAAGCCACAACAGAGGCATTGGAATAATTGAAGCACAACAACCAAAGTCTTCAAACAGATTATGTTGCGTTGAAAACACTCCTACATGAAGAGAAGGAGGAAGAGCAGTGATTGCAACTTCAATTGCAAGCCACAACAGAGGCATTGGAAGAATTGAAGCACCATAACGAAAATCTTCAAGTGAATCATGATGCATTAAAGGCACTCTGACAGGAAGGGGAGAAGCAGTGATTGCAGCTTCAGCTACAAGCCGCGACAGATGCCTTGGAGGAAGTGAAGCACAATGAAGGCTCAAAGAAGCCCTTTTCATCTATTTCAAAATCAATGACTAAGGTAAACAGTGTTGATTTCTCTTCAGTTTCATCTTCACATGATATCCTTTCTATTGGAAGTGTGGAGATGCCCATTACAGGAACCGGCATGAGACTCCTTACCAAGATGGGGTACCAAGGAGGACTTGGCATTCATGGCCAAGGCATAACTCAGCCATTGGAGGTTGTGCAAAGACCTTGCTATGCAGGTTTGGGATACACTAAAGGAGGGTGTTCGAAGGACATCAAAGGCAAACAGACATTGTTGAGCTCACTAGGGAAGAGAATTGATGGGAACACTTCACCATCATTCCGTGGTAGTGCATGTTGCAACGAAAGAGCTGAGGAAAGCTCTCATCATCATGATCACACTAGAGACCACCAAGGAAGGAATAACAAGTCTTACTATTCCAAAGTTCATTTTGATTATAAATATGTTTCTAATCATCAGCGTAAATCCTGGCATAAGAAAACTTTTCATTTTTGTGGTTTACGTAACCATGTCATTTCTAAGTGTTGGAAAAAAATGGTAGCCCAAAGAAATCCTTGTCTGCAACAGAAAAAGAAACTGGTTAAGCAAGTCTGGAAGAAGAAAACCTTTTGCAGCCAGTGCAACCAAAGTGGTCATCAAAGAGCCACGTATTTGAGGCTCCATCCAGAGTAGCACCTTAAGGATGAAGCATCGGTGCATGAACCGATTGAAACAGCTGGTCAACAAGCAAATGTGCCATAGGGAAATGATCCATTCACTTTGATAAGTGAAAGATGGTTCTTGTATATGTGGTGTGTGTCATGGTCATGTTTTTAAATCATATGTTTCATTTTTAACTATAAAAGTGATGATGTGTTTTCCATCACTTGTTAATAAACCATGATATTTTGGCCTTGTTTGTAAATTATGTGACGCATTTCTTTCATGTAAAAGTGATGATGTGTTTACCAACACTTCAAAATGCAACAATGATGTTTTTGGCCTTGTAATGATAGCTAGGGTGTGATTTCCATTTTATGTAAACCTCACCTCTGAGTATGTAAACTCGTGACAAGTATGGAAATGTTTGGGTCATAGTTGGTTAATATGAGCATGTAATTTGCAAGAGATTGTACTACAAGTTTTCCGAGGATGTAGGTGTCAGCTCATCGCTTAAGGCTCCAAAGAAAAAAGTTGAAGGAGATGGAAGGGTGACCCTTTTCAGGACACTTGTGGTGTAGACATTGTACACAACAGTTGCAGATTATTGTTGATGATTTTTTAGGACCAAAATCTCTTCAGTGGGGAGGAATGATCCTGGTGGCTCTAGAGACACATAGAGGACAAAGAGGGCTTATGAAAACTCAAAAATAAAAGTGATAATAATGCTTTCGAACCAGGACCAGAGCGTAGATATCATCATCTTGATCGCAACGGTGTGAACGGTTCATCAAACCAGGTTCGTATGTGAAAGTTAGAGCTGGTCAAAGTTTTGGATTGACTTGTTGATGTGGCAAAGTGAGATAAAAATTGAAGCTGGTGGTTTATCCCACAGCTCCACTGAGATTTGAATAATTTGTGGTTGTTAAATTGACTTCCACACAAAAATCATGATTTTGAAAATGTTTAGTGGTTTCCATGTAAAAACATATATATGTGTGTGTGTGTGTGTGTGTGTGTGGGCAGGGTGCCACCACTCCCGCCACTCACTGCTTTGCAACACACCATACCACATATATATATGTGTTGGTTAAGAAAAATCCAATGGGGGTGGGTGGGCCACCTCTGGTGGACCCAGCCCACGCCCCACACCATATATTTAAAACATGTTATATTTACCACTGTAAACAATGGTTCAGGCGGGTGTCAAACCCACCCAGGTTAATATCCGACCGATCCGCCGGCAGAACCACAAACCAACGCAAAATCAAAAAAGAACATTCCCATATTGAATGTGGTTAAAACGAAATGCCAAATGCAGGGGTCAACGGGGTTGGAACCCCCGACCTCCCGCCTTGTCGCCTCCGCCATTAACCATCAGGCCAATGGCCTTTGTTTTGATAACTTCACCCACAAATGTTTTATTTGAACGCTCTTTTCACCAGTGCGCCCAGGGCAGGTCGGAGCAGAGGATGACACGCAGTTCGAGGCATGGTGCTGCATGGATTTTGAGATATAATCCTTTTGATGCCAAGGGAATCTTTTGATTCCAAGGAGGTCAAATTTTTGTGTGTCATAATGTATTGAACTTTATATGCATTCTAATTAGAATTTCACAAGGAGTGCAATGGTGCACCCAGATTCACCATTTGAGCAGCGGTTCAGAAGATTCTCTTCAGAATATGACAATCAGGAATCTTGAGGGAATCTAAAAGATTCCTTGGAGGTTGGAATTTGACAATGGCAGAACCCAACCAACTTTATACTCAAATTACTCAGAATTTCATAAGGATGTTGATGGCGTGGATAGAATTTTGATCTAAGCAGCAAATCTTCAGATGACCCGCAGGAGGGAATCTAGGGGGAATCTAAAAGATTCATGTAGCCCTAGATTTTCAATTTCTCAGAATTAAAAAATTTTACAGTCGATTTTTCACTATTCGATGTCACGAATATGATGGTGTATTCAAATTTTTCATTTTACCATTCCATTTCTTGACCACTTTTCAAAGTGGAGTTGTAGGTGTCTGCATTAAGTGAGTGAGTAGTCGATTTCATGCCTTTCCACGCCACGATTGCAAAGGTGATTTCAGATCCAGTAGCAGAGAAGCCTATTCTTCAATCATCTTCAGTGTGGGATATATGCAGTGTGATCATGCAGTTCTTTGTCTCTTTGCTATGAGATGCATTGTGTTGTATAGATCCCTGCTTGATTTTTGATGCAAGATCTTGTTTTTGTTCTTGATGTGAGATGTAATTTCTATCATGGATTTGTTTATTTATGTTTGATATCTCTTTGTTGCCATGTTGGTGGGATACTCATTGTCACCATGTATTTTTGATTGAGATCCCTTTGTTTCCATGTTTGGCGGGATACTCATATTCATCATCCATGTGAGATTATTTCATGCTGATAGGAGGTTAGTCTATGAGTGAGAGTTCCTTACAGTGGAATGTCTCGTGGAGAGAATTTTCCACTCATGTTGAGGGCTTATTTCCTTGTATGAAAAGTAGCAGCGTCCATGTATATCTTCACTATTTACAGCACTGAATGAAGCGGCCAACACCATCGAGACACTGAAGCATGGAGACGTAGTCCACACTGGATGAAATCCATTATTAAACCTCTTGTAGTTTTGTCATGTGATTGTTGACATGTGTTCCTCTTGATTATATCAGCATGTGTTCATTAATGCTTTTCATAAAATGTAATTCTAACACATCAACCGAAGTAAAAGGTCTTGGTTAAAAGGGTATCATAATTTTAACTGGATCATCAACTCTTCTATCTCTTCATATTTTTCCTTTATGATTTCCTCATTGGACTTATCCTTCACATGCTCTACCATGTCAACCTCTAGGGGTGCTTGTTCATCATGCTGCTGCAAAGTTGACTCACTATCATGACTAGGTGACTACTCTACTGTTTTTCTTTGCTCAAATGTAGCTTTAGGTGAAAATACACCTTTGATGTTCTTAGGAGAAAAAACCATCCCCTTACCTTTCTCATAAGTTTGGGTGATCTCAACCCTAGGCTCTTTTAAAACCTCTGTCTACCTGCTTGAAGAGCCAACCTTCTTTGGTTGTACTGATGTTGTGTTATGAACAATAGGTGGACTAGTAGCAGGCGCCAATGCTACTTTCTCCATGAAAGCTTCCCAGGTCATATTGTTTGCTGAGAGTTGGTGCAAAACAACCAGCTTAACCAAACCATGGTGGAATAAACTAGGATGATGTTTTTTACCTTTTTTATGTACCTTAAATTCCATTTTGGCCAAACTCCTAAATAAATAGTTGGACAAATTGAGTGATTTGATGGTTGTGAAGTGCATTAGTAACCTGACATGGTATTGGTACAACCTTGAAAATCCCCCTTCGCATGTGAAATATTTCATGGTTAGCTTCATTAATGGGGCATACTTATCAAGTAAATTCCTGAAAGGGAAAACATGTTCAGGTTCATCTCTACAATGAGTTTTTAGGAACACTAGGTAGTTATCAAGGTCCAATTCCATGCCTTTGAACCAGACTTATCCTTCATTACGAATACTTGTTGCTGAAGTGATGGCATCTACTAATAGAGTGAATTAAATTTCTGCTATGATGGCCTTTTCTCTGTTGAAGTTAGTGGAAAAAAGGCTAGTCAATTAAGCATGACAGCCTCCATCCATGATTCTCTCACAAAACCTCAAACATCCATTGTTTTCAAAACATCTCTTGGCATAAGGGGAAGCATTGAGTTATTGCATAGTGGATGGCTCAAACCTATAATGGTGGTCTCCCTTGTGAACCTTCCTTTCACCCTCCATAGTGTTTGTGAACAGGATGAAACCCTAGCTAGATGAAGTGGGTAGGGACAGTGAATTTTGGGAAAACAGGGGATAGGGATAGGGTGACTTTAGGGGTTGTGATAAGGTGTAAGAAAGCTAAGGAAAATTCCCCAAAAAATTGAAAATTATGAATGAGATACCAACAAATAAATAGAGAAAAAGAGGGGAAAAACATTTTTGTCCTTTATATCCTTCAAAATGGCACCTATTTTTTTCCATACCTTACAAATGGGTTTTATCTTGACTAGGATTTGTACCATACATACGAGTCATTTTAATCCTTTTACTGGTTACTCTTCCAATCATTATGGAGCGTGCTTCACTACCTCCTATATTGTTGTATATATCGCATAGTGCTCATTAGCCAATGTTTCCAAGTCAATTTTGTGTCATATTGTTACATGTTCAAGGGATTTCTAAACCTTAGTTGACCATATATAGTCCATGTTGACCTTTTGTGTCAACCATCCCTGTGTTAGTTATACCTCATAAATTCATCCATTTACAACGTCACTCTATATATTCCATGTCGATTCTTTGGGGATACATTAAGGCCCTCCTTCAATATATCTTCTCATGTCTACTTCAACCCATTATCTAAGAGTTTGATCTAGGAACCAACAGTACCTTGGAGCTTGCAGGCCTCATTGGAAAGCTTCCTCATAGTTGATAGTGCGTTTACCCAATTGGCTCCTAAGCAACCGAATCCACAAGTGTTCAATGTAAACACATTTATTCACACTCCATGGGTTCTTCTAGGTACCTTGGCGTCCATTTTCATCATTGTTGGGTCCCATCATGCCTATTAAAGATATACCTCAATGACCATTAATTAGATGGCTTCTACCATGCTCAATATTTGCTCACTTATTTGTACCATCAGTACTGAGTAGAAGGCATTGGGATAAGGACATCTCACTCTTATATGGCACCCTTCCTAAGTTGAGTTGGAGTTATGTACCATAGTATGTACTTTGAGGGTTTCTTTAAGGAACCTATTCTCTATGTTTCCATAGCCCTGACAATGTATATTTTCACATAGATCCACACTATATTTTTTTGTTCTTGTGATATTTTAGTTTGTCACATGGATCCAATATGTATGTCTCATGGCTATATACTAGCATTTCATGTCCTAGATCCATAGTGTATTATTGGTGGCCATGTTCAATTTCTCTGTAACGAACAAAGTTCGTATACGATATGATACCAATGTAACGAATAAAGTTTGTATACACAGCGAATAGATTCAGAATATATGAAATATAAGAATTCTCATCATGGAACAAATAATATATTATATAAGAATATTTGAATACAAGTGATATGATGGAGATTCTTATATTTCAGATCTTATTGAATCTCTTCATTACGTATATGAACTTTGTTCATTACATTGGTATCTGAGTTGTTTGATCCTCTGGTTTCTCAACCACTACACCGAGAACCAGTCTGATTTGGCCTTTGGCCATCATTTTTTGTCAGCCTTGGTGTTGTCGTAATCGAAGTGTTTCGCTACATAGTGTTGGAAGCTCTCTATTACGTCATTAGGCCTTTGGCCATATAATTAAATATATATATATATATATATATATATATATATATATATATATATATATATATATTTAAAAATAATAATAATAATAATAAAAGTGAAAAAAAAAACAAATTTTAAAATAAAGTTATAAAAAAACATTATATATAGAGAAAAAAAAATTATATATATATATATATATATATATATATATATATATATAACAGAAAGTTTAAAAAAAAATTATATATATATATATATATTGAAAATATGCATATTTATATTTTTTTTAAAATCAAAAATCAAAAATAAAGTGAGAAAAAGGCAGCTACACAGTTGCTAGCACAGCCCAACCAACCAATGTTCTCATCACCGACCAACTAACACTGGTTTCAAAGCTATGGTAATAGAACGGATAGATAAGCTCATAGGTGTACTTGTTACTTATTTATAGTAGTACATTTCCACAAGAATTTGGCCTATCTCCCCCACTTCCATAGGTGCCTCCGACAGGCCATCGATGTCCCTATCACTACTCTCTATCTTCGGCTTCTTGTCACCGAACAAAAAACAATCGTCTCGCAACCACCACCCAAGTTCCTCTAAACTTTGTCAAATTTTGTGTTGGCCATATAATTTTGTCCACAACGCTCTCATTCTGTATGGGAATAAATATTGTGGAAGTTAAGAGGACACGACTATTCAATTGATTTCTTGTCTCATTCCTTTACCCTGCTGATTGTTTTCCTCCTCTGCGCCCTTCAATACCTAGCCATCGGGTATGTGTTTCCCTGCATTTACTGTTGTCCACCGTAATTAGTTACAATTTTGGTCATCCAAAGGGTTCAGACACAACGTGGACACTTTCATATCGATGTTAATTTTTTTTTTTTTTTGGACAGAAACGGTTATGTTTTGTATTAAAATTCTCGGCATAATTTCCCATTTACAAGTTTCCTACTTTTCCGAGACAGCTCACCAGCTTCCCCCATAACCATTATCCATCCTTCTTTAGTTCAGAAAAAATGAATCTTCCTGGATTCTTTGAACCATTTCCTCAATGAGAATTCCCCTAACTTAAAGACACAAACAAACTACTGAAGCAAGAAACAGTAAATCATAATTCACATCTATGGTATTGAGTCCCAGCTTGCCTTCTCGTTCCAAACTAGTGTGCCTGTTGGGAGCAAGACAGCTCTATTTTCTTCCACATCTGCATCTTTATTGTTGTTCCGCAACACATGGAAGAAGCTCACCTTATGAAAGGAGCTAGTAATCTTTTTAATTCTCGTCATCAACCTAAGTAATCGAAGATCCTTTGGACTTGAGTTCTCCACTATAATTTTTATAATAGTTTGAGAGTCACCTATGATTTTTTCCTCTTTAATTTCGAGTTGTTGCAAAATCTTGAGACCTTGTAGCAGTGCCATCCCTTATGCTTGAGTATTGGTGTCCTGGCCTAGTCCCCAAGCAAATATGTGCTTTATTTGGCCCTTTATGTTCTTAATAACGCCTCCTACTCCTACATTCCCCGGATTTCCTTTTGCTGCTCCATCAAAGAACATTGAGTAGCAGGCCAAATTCTTGTTCCAATTGCCAAAGTTGTCTTCAGATATTCTGATCTTCCAATATTTTTTCTCTTCCTCTTTTAAGATTGTTCAGGAGTATTGTAATCCCAGCATGTTACCCCACTCCTGCTCCTGAGAGGAGAGATTCTCATCTGATATAATTCCCACATGTTCATACAGAAATTCCTTAAGAATACTTTTAATCTTAGCTGTGACAGCCTGTGCATTATGCATTTTCCTTGGAAAATTTTGCAATTTCGCTCCAACCAGATATTCCAGCAGATTAGTTTTGGGAGAAATAGCCAGCTAGATTTGAACCAAGCGTTATTTTGGAGGTGACTAGGGTATCGATTGATCCAGCTAGAATGCAAGTCAAAAATGGTGGAAGGAATTGCCTCAAACCAGAGCATCAGCACTTCTTTCCAGACCTCAGAAGCGAAATTACAACCCAGAATTAGATTTTGTGCATTCTCCTCACATGATAAGCATAGAGGACAGTGTGAAGGCCCGTGGAAGCCTTTCTTTCTGAGATTTTCAGCTGTAAGTATGCGGTTATGACAGAGCAGCCAATTAAACAAATCAATTTTGGGGATCGATTTCAGACTCCAGAGCCCTTTCCAAAGAGTCAGACAGAGAGGGACATATGGGATTGCACATATCTTCTTGTATCCTTGTGCCACCATGTATGCTCTAGATTTCGACCCCATCCACGCTGATCGTGTTTCACGGCACCAATCGGGGCCTTCCCTTTTAGTCTGTGGCACAGCTGCTACCATGCATTATCAAGCTCTCTGGGTAGCTCTGGCCTTTACCAACCCATCCATACATTCTCCTTCTGGGAAATGCTCCACAGAGAATTCAGTCCTACGCTATTCATCCAGTCTCGCAGCTCCTGTAGCTCATTAACCTCCTTAAGAGGCGCATCGTTCATTACTCTATCCTCCCAAATGTCAATATATTTCCCATTCCACGGAATCCAAAATAAATTATCCTGTATGAGAGAGTGGGCTTGCATGCACAGCTTGAATATATGAGATCCATTTTTGGCTTGAGCAGGCCTGTCCAAGCTTCTCTTCCTTTATCCTATAAAATATTTCTTCCAGAAGACCTGTTGTGCCCAGCCGGCCTTAGGGGCAACTTGCCTCCAAAGTATTTTGGCCCCCAAAGCTAGATTCTTCTTTCTCAAATCTTTGAAGTTCATTCCACCTTCCAAGATTGGTTTGGTGACTTTATCCCAATTGACGAGCGGCATTCTATTCCTGTTTTTCTTTCCACCTTTCCAAAAGAAATTTCTTATACAACTTTCCATTTTTTTTAGGACTCCAAGTGGGGAAATCATAAGCGAGGCTTAGAAAATAGGGAGGTTGTTCAAGACTGATTTTATAAGCATTGTTTTCCCTGCTAGATTAAGCCAAGAGAATCCCCATGCTTCCATTTTGGATTTGAAATTTTCAAGGAGGGGGATCCAATCCTTTCCTGATGGATTTTTCTGAAAAATTGGCAATCCAAGTTATTTGAAAGAGTTCCATCGAATGGACCCGGCAAAACCCCAGCTTCTGGAAATTGCATTCATCTCACATTGAGTCACGTTCCATCCAAATATGTGGCATTTTCCAGCATTTAGACTACAGCCATAGGCATCACAGAAATCATCCACGACCAATTTAAACTACTTAGCAGAATGGACAGAAGCAGCCCCCATAAGGAGTGAATCATCAGCAAAGAGGGTGTGGTTTATCGCTTTAACCCCTCTTGCAATTTGGATTCCCATTATATCCTGGTCAAGCCTTTTTTTTTCCAAGATAAAACTTAAGGAAGGGGCATGAAGAACAAACAACAAAGGAGAGAGAGGGTAGCCTTGCCTCAGCCCTCTCGATGCTTTAAAAAAGTTAGCAGCTCTTCCATTTACCAACGGAGCAATCCAGGGCTTAGAGATACATGCTTTGATCCACCTAATGAATCCGGATCCAAAGCCAAATTTTTCCAAGACTTTATAAAGAAAGGAATGCCTAACACTATCAAACACATTTGAAAAGTCGAGCTTAACAATCATACCTTTTTCTCTCCTCTTCAATCTTGAATGAACCGCCTCCTGGACTAGAATTATGTTGTCCGCTATTTGTCTTCCTTGAATGAATCCCCATTGATTCTCCGGAATGAGATTTGGAAGAATCCTGTTCAATCTACTAGCAATCACCTTAGTGATAATTTTATACCCAATATTATATAAAGAGATGGGTCGAAATCTACTAAAAGAGTTTGCCCCCTTTTCTTTGGGAATGAGAGCTAGGAAAGCTAAGTTTGTATTACCCCCAATCTTCTTATAATCCTGAGATTTCATAACCATTCTATGTAAGTATTTTCTAACAATCTGCCAGCAATCTTGACAAAATTTTGTCGTGAACCCGTCTGGACCTGGGGCTTTTTCCGAATTCATGGCAAACAAGGCCTCCTTTATTTCCTTCCTGGTAACTTTAGCATCTAGATTCTGATTCATTCTATCAGTAATTTTAACCATAATCTCTTCTAATATTCTATCACCGCATCCTACTCCTCATCTTCAATGAAAAGGTGTTGGAAGTGAGTGTAAGCAGCCTTTTTGATACTTGGGAAGTCTCCATAAGTTTGGTTTCCATATTTAATTTTTGTGATAGAATTGAACCCTCTCCTAGCTTGGGCTTTCTTGTGAAAGAAAGATGTGTTTCTGTCTCTAGATTTCAGCTAGAGACTTCTAGATTTTTGCCTCCAATATTCCTCCTCCTATATGCAAGCATTATGGAACTTTTGTTGTAGGTCTTCCTCTATTTTTAGAGACTCCCTTGCTATTTCCACTTCTTCCATCTAATATTGATGGGATTCAAGAGCTTCTTGGGCTTTCTTCCTTTCTTCCACTAGACTAGGAATGTTTTTGGCCCAGCCTTTTAACTCGATTTTTACCCTTCTCAACTTCTCCCCCCAAACGAAGAATGGGGAACCCGTGATAGGCCGCATCCAGATTTCTGAAACCCTCTCCATGAATTCCTTTTGGTTTATCCATAGAGGACATAAATGAAAGGGGATAGGGCTAAGATTGGTCTAGGGAGATAGAGTCAGCATTATCGGTTTATGGTCCGAAGTGCTACTAGTAAGGATACTCATCTTGACATCTAGTCCCAATAGCAAAAAGGAGCTTTGAATGAGAAACCTATCTAGTCTAGCAGCAATATGCCTAGGGCCTGCTCTTTTATTTGTCCAAGTGTACTTACCATGACACGGCTTGATGTCGATCATATCCCATTCATGAATAAGATCCTCCACCCATTCCCGGGCCAGATCCCTCACAATACATCCTCCATGCTTTTCTCCTTGGCTTAGCGTAATGTTAAGATCTCCTGCAATAACAATATTTTCCAGATCCTCCCCTTCTACCATATTTCTCAGGGACTCCCAACAGATTTATTTTTCCTTGCCACTGACCAGGACATACACGTTGAATAGGCTAAAGGTATCCTTTGATTCTTGAAGTTGTAGTTTTGTGAACAGCCAATGTGCATGTTCCTTTTTCGTTGTCAACATGAACTTGGAGGAGTTCCAGACAGTGCCTAGACCTCCCGAGGCCCCTTTGGCTGAGACAGCTAATGTTCCTCCTTTATTCCAAAATTTCTTGCTCCTTTGAAGGAATTTGTTTTCCTCCAATCTTGTCTCCTGGACAAGTATTATTTCTGGGTTTTCTGCCATATTTAGATTCCTCATGGCTTCTTCTTTCTTCTTGCTCCCCAAACCTCGGAAATTCCAGGAGATCACCTTCATTATTTATTCTTATGAGAGTGTGGACCACCCTTGAGGCCCTGTCCTTGATTTCTTGCCATCTTTGAGTTTTTGGCCAAGAGCTTTTCCAATGTAGGCTCGCTTCCTTGTACTTTGTCTTTATATGTTTCTTTCTCTCTTTTTTCCTTGGAGGACATTCTTCCCCTTGCCCACCTTCTTCCCGTGGATTGAGAGTCTCCTATCTCTCCTTCCTCTTCAGACTCTTTCGAGCCTTGACTTTCCACTTCGCTCGTTGTGTGCTTGTCTTTGGGTCTTTCTGTTTCTCCATCCCCTTGCCTTGCATCCTTTGCCGCTGCAGTCTCATTTTCTTCCTTTTCTTCCACCCTTGCAGTCTCCATTACTGCCTTCTAAGGCAGATCCTTCTCAGGGATTTCTTGTGATTCTAATCCAAGAGGCCCAAACATGTTCCCCGAATCATTTGTAGGAAGGGTTTGCTGAGTAGCACTAGTGCCTTTAGGTCGATGCCCTTTGCCCTTTTCTTGACTTGTCAGCTTAGAAGTCTTGGGGTTTGCTTTGGGTCTCTTGGCCTGCTTCCAACCTTCCTCTTTCTCCTTCTCCTCCTTGCTTTTTTTTGGACAGTTTCTGGCAAAGTACTCGTATTCGTGACATCCTCGACATTTGAACAGGAGCTATTCATAATCCAGCTTTTGAATGTGAGACCAACTTCCAACTTTAATTTTTATAGCTTCCAGCAGCCCAACTTCAAGTTCCACCTCCACACAAATGCAAGCACATTCGTATTGATCCTTGTTGTTTCCCCTGTCGATGAACTTGCCCAGGGAGTCCCCTATGTGTTTAAGATAGACCCAGTTCCAACAGTGGATTGGGAGGTTGGGAAATATGACCCAAACAAGCATAGCTGAAGGAATGTCCTCTGCTGAGTCAAAATTTGGAGTCCACTTGTTCAGATACAACCCTTGTGGCCCCATAAAGTAAGGCCCATTTCTAAAAATCAGCTCCTTATCCTCTTTAGAGGAAAATTCGAATAAGAAATAGCCTCTGCCCAAAAAATAGGATGTAACATTTTGATTTATCAGAGGCTTCCAGTTCTTAATCACCCAAGCTTCTGTGGCTTTGGGGGATGGCCACAAGCCGGTAAACTGTCCAACAAGCGCACGCTCATTCATGGTCAGAGCAACCTGAATAGGACCGTCCGGCAGGAGGGAGACCTCCGGAATTTCTTCTAATATTTTGAAAATTTTCGATGTTGCAGACTTCTTCTTCCTGGGTAATGAGGCGATCAAAGAGTAGAATGCTTCTACATCTAAAGAAATCGAAGGAGGAGGAGGGGGAGGAGGTGAGGCCCTTGACGAGGCTGGCTCCTCCATGGCTGCGGCAGCTGTTAGTATGAATCTTTTGTCGAAAAAAGACCACTTTAGCTACGCATAAAAAATAGCCCTAACATCAATTATGGCTGCCAATATCTTCAAATCTACAGTTAGTTGATCCAAATTAAGCTGCACAAATCCAGATCTATGCATAAAAAGACATTAAGCAATGGAAATGAAATGTTGCTCCATGCATCCAATAGATAAGACAAGAACAATACTTTTGAAAGAATTTTTATATTAAAGGGGCACCTGAGAGGAAAACAAGAAAGGTGTTTCCAATTCTCCTCAATGGGATGGGTTCTTGAAAGTCCTCAGCATTTCAAATCTAAAATTTCTCTCTCTTGTTGGTGTAGAAAACCCAGACAAACATAGAACTCAAAGGGAGTTCACAAAACAAATGATGAAGAATGTGACAATGATAATGGCTCAAAGTCAGACCAAGAGTATAGATCTAGAGTGATCTAATATGCAAATGAAAGGTGACAAATGAATGGGAAAACCCTTCTATTTATAACAAAATATTAAGGTACTCTGGAACTTGGTGCATGAATAAAATATTATTAACCAAATTCTAGAACCACCTTTTAGGAATATTTTATTATATTTATTGGAGGGAAAAGGATTTCTGACTTGGGTCAAATCCTTTATTTATAGATAATAAATAAATAAATGATTTATTTATTATTTTAAGGAAATGGTGGAAATTTAATTAAATAAATCATGATTTATTTAATTATTTATAAATGATTTAGTCATATTTAACTAGGAATATTATCTAAATAAGGATTAAATAACTTATTCCTAGGAAATAATCAAATAAATAAGGATTTATTTAATTGATTTCCTTGTTTTGGGTTAAATATGACCAGGAATAATAGTTGAATTGATGTTTAACTAATTATTCCTTGAGGAAATATAAAAAAATATAGATTTGTTTATTATTTCCTTTTGGGGTTTCTTGTTTAGACCATAAACAACTTAATAAAGGTGTTTTACTAAGTTATTTCACATAGTGAAAGCAATTTTACTTAGGGTAAAATTGGTCTTACATGGTGTACTTGGGTTCATCTAATGACAATAGGTTAGATGACCAAAAAATGGTGTAACAACAGCCCTAGCAGGTTTAGCTCGAGGGCAGCAGAGCAGCGCAGCACAACGATTTTTTTTAATTCCTTGTAAACCTTATAGGACATACCTATTTTACTTTTGCTTCTTTCTCTCTTTTATATCGATGTTGTTACTGAGAGTACATTGGTGAATTAATCTACAAAAATCTCAAAATTCACGTCCTAAAACCCTATAATTAAGGATTAAGTAAGAATTGATGGAAGTGTTACGAAAGAAGAATAGAAGCATATAAGGTGCATATATATAAGTATATGAATAATTATAATATTTATATTTATATATTAAAAAAAACTATAAAATAATAATAGGAAAAAATAATAAAAAAGGGAATAATTAAAATTTAAAATATATATATATATATATATATATATATATATAAAGGTTTGGAGAAATAAAATTTTGAAGGTTATAGCCATATAAAAAAATGGATTCTGAATTGGAAATAAAGGAAAGAAAATTTTCCTATAAAGGTATTTCAATTGTAGATTATAGATTAATTATATTAAAATGGAATACTTTTTATGCGGACAAATCCCTCTTGCGGGTAAGAGCGATCAAATCCCTCTTGCGGACAAGAGTGATCTCCCTATATTTCCAACACAACCTAGTAACAAACATTAAAAGAATTGCTACCATTCCTTAACATATAACTAAAGCATGAACATGTAATATGAGAAGGATCACTTACCTATTAACGAAGTGCTTGTAGAAGTCCTTTCAGCGCTTTCCACGGCTAGCTTTCTCTCAATGCCTTTAAGGCTTTCAAAATGTTTTCCACGACTTCTCCATGATGCTCCAAAAGAGATTTGTGTAGACAAAACCATTCAAAGGGATCAAAGCATATCACATATGAAAGAAAAGGTAAATCGAATCCCTAATCTAGCATACAACATATAATTGAATCAATAATCAGTTATAAACCATGCGAGTGATCAAGGAACCTCAAAAATAACATCAAAAGTAGACGCAATTAGGAAAGAACAATTACTTTGTATTAAATTCAAAGGGAAAACAAGCATACAACCTGGTTTCCTTTATGTCACAAGCCTCTTCCTATGGTCTCCTTTCCTTCCTGTTATCACCCAAAAAAAAAAAAAAAAATCAAAACATGGTATGTCAACTCTGTTTTGATCATGGTCTAAATAGTTTTTAAAGTCATTTTAGCATGGTTAAGGGTATGTCATAGTTTTAAAGGTTTTGTGTTCCCCATAAAAATTCAAATAAGGTCTTTATAGGTCCATTCCATAGTCAAAAAGTTCACATTTTTCATTCAAGGGTCATCTAAGTAAGTTTTGGGCTAGTTTTCTGCAATTAGCCACAAATCCACAGTTTCGTAGCGTCGTTAGTTCAAAAATTTAGTTTTGCGCTACGAAAGCGCTACTACTTTCATAGTGCAAAGTGCGAAAATTACACTATGAGCGCTACGAAAGCGCGATTTCTTAGCTTTCGTGTCAATTAAGCCGAGATCTATCAATTTTGGTTGGGGAATGACATGATAGGGGTATGGTGAGTCAGTTAGTTACCAGATTCGATGTAATTACCTATCCTACAGTCATCATAGTCATGATAGGATATCAATCAAACATCATTTGGTCATGAGGTGAGATCTCTAATTTGAATTTTTTGCCTAATTAAGTCATTTATGTTTCATTTACCTTCACATATGTTGTCCAATCTCTGAAGCAGTAAGGATAAGTTTGTGGTTGTTCTATTCAAAGACAAATCTCACCATTATCAAGCAATGTTGTTCATCAAATCAAGCGAGTTTGTTCATCAAATCAAGCGAGGTTGTTCATCAAATCAAGAGAGGTTGTTTTACAGGTTTTAGAGAAGCTAACAAGTTTTCTTTACAAGAAACATGGCAGAGGAGAAGAAGTTCCACAGAGGGGGACATTGTCTAAGATACAAGCCTGAGAATGAAAATATTGTTATGGAGGATCAAATGGTAATGGAGGCTTTTAGCAAAGTTGATTGTCTCAAATTTTTTGAAAAGCTGCAGGGTTGCCACACTCAGGTGTCCAAAGAGTTTTCTTTACATTTCAATGGAACCACTACCAAGTTGGAATGATAAATATGTCAGTTACACCTGAGATCATAGCTGTTGTGACAGAGATACCAAGGGGACAAAAATCTTGGTTTAAAGGTTTTAGGTTCGACATGGAGCCATGCAAGGAATTTATGAAACCTGAATAGGTAGACATGGACCCGAACAATGCAATACCCAGAAGTTGTATCAAGGACAACTATGCAAAGCTGCTATTCAACATCCAAAGATATTCCACATGTGAAGGAAGGTACCATAAAGTCTACACTTATCATTTCAAACTGTTGTTGCATTTCACAGGTATGATATCATTAGATTTACCATTTTACTTGCATAGAAGCCTTGCCAAAATGGCTGACAAAGTCCAAGCTAAATTTTATGGCTGTGAAACATCTCTGTTTCATCATGGTTTGATAAAGTTATTGGTTTTGAATGGGCTTCAGAAAATAAATAGAGATTGGTATTCCTTTTTATTTATGAGTGAATTTTAAATGGAAGCCCTAACCCCAGCTAGAAACCCTAAGATTAAGGGGAATCCTTCACCACCAGTAGCACAATCTAGTCAGCCAGTGGTTACTAAAGAAAAGAGGTTTGTAAAGTTGAAACCAAGGAAACAGGTTGAATATAGAACTGAGAAAGCATCAGTGCTTGTTGCAGAAACCCCATCACCTGCAAAACAAAAAGTAAAAATGGTCAAAGAAACAAAACAAAAACAAGTGGCCAGTAAGCAGGAGATCCAGAGAAAGACAAGAAGTCAAGTATCAGCATCAAAGGGAAAAGCAGTTGTTTCAATGATAGAGGACATCCCAATGATGAAAGGCAACTTGGATGATATACTGCATGCAATTGATATAGAAGAATCACCCATTATGCAAGCAGATTTCATTGAAGTGAATGAACCCAAACAGAGAAAAATGAAATCAGCAAAGAAATTGGAATTTGAAGGTGAGAATGCAGCTTTTGTTTTTCAAGCTAGGAAACCTTTAACTAGGCATGAAAAGAAACTCCAAGAAGGCAGTAAATATATACAAGTAACTATTGAAGCAACCAAAGTCCTTGAAGAGGTGGTTGATCTCTCATCACCTATAGTGGAGCATGCAGCCAGCAATATAATGAAGGGAAAGGAACACATGTCAGACTGACAACTACTGGAAGAAAGGTTGAAGCTATCAAATCAAAAGATGGAAATGATGAGAAAAAGGGCCAGAAAGCATAGCATTGAAAAGACAGAATTCAAGAGGATGAAGGTTGTTTTGGAAGATCAAACAGTTTTTAGGCCAAAGATCTAAAGCAGTGCACAATAGTTCTTTACATGGACAATTCCAACCATTAAAGAAGAAAAATTTGTTAGAGTGATCAACACCCATTTGAGAGCCAGTAATAGAAAGCTAAGAGGCCAAGTGGAGGATTTGGAGCTACAATTAAAACATTCTCAAGATGAACTAAAGAACAGAGGTACAAAATGACAAATTCAAAGCAAACTCAAAATGGAAAAAGAGGATTAAATTTTGTGAAGGTTATGTTTTTAGTTCATATAGCTGATGGTTTTGATGAGTCCAGTGATTTTCTAAATTTATAGCATCTTTTAGTTTCAAATTTTGAATAAAAACTAGTTAAAACTGCTTACACAGCAGTTTCGTAGCGCATGTAGTGCAAAAAGGGTGAAATGCGCTACGAAACTGTTGTAGAAGCTTTTTCATCCTTTCCTTATCAAATTTTGGAGGGAAGACCATGTATTTTGACTTGAAATTTCTAAGAAAGATATGTCAAGTGAATATCAAAGCAACCCTGAAAAAAAGGAAGCTAAATTTTGAAGGAAAATGGGTAAAAAGACTGCGCTACGAAAAGCACTACGAAACTGTGATGCTTTCGTAGCGCAGGTCAGTTTTCACTATTTTGAGAATTTCAAACTAGTTTTACACAGATGGCATGAAAGGATGACTTGGGACATATGCTAATCATGGTCTTGACATCAATTAGCCTTGAATTTATGGGTTAGAAGTGGTCATAATATCTCAAGAAACTAAAAGGATCCTAAGCCTAAAAACAGGGGAGCAGTTTCCTAAATTGCAGGAGATCAACATCATCAGCATTATGGTCATAACAGGTTGGAACTCATCATCATTGTTCAACTTTATGGAAAGATAGGTAGAAAATGATGTAATTAAGTTTAGATAAAGTTGTTTTGAGTGGAATCAAAAGAGTTCTAATTCTATTTGTAATAGGACTCTATATTAGTTTTACAGTTGTGTTTGTAATAAATATCATGTTTAATGGTTAGAATAGGTGTCAAAGCATAGGAATTTGATGTATCTAGTTATGGCTAAGCTTATCTTATGATGTAAATGATCTATAAAATATCAAGGAGTCAAAATAGAAAGGGTTGGACATTTGTTAGCAAAAAGACTATGTTTATTGTAAGTGACTGTTTTCAGCTTAATACAGAATTTTTACTTAGACAACTAAAGATTCATAAGGAGTTATTGTATGTTCTTGTTATGATGGAATCTTTTCAATATTCTATTGCAGTGGTGTTTGCTTATGTTACTTAGAATTCATCAATGATCTGACTTTCTTCATAGACAAACTGACTATGTGTTTCACTGTTCTACATGTGTATTTCTTGACTTGAACTCTGATATGCCTTGACTTCCATGCTAGGTAGATTGTTTTGGTTTTACTGAACCTATTATGACTCCATAAGCCTAATGTACACTTGCTAATGTGATTTACAACCAGTTTATATCATTTATCTGCTTTTATCCCATATAGAGTTAGCCATCTACATATTTATCAAAAATCATAAACCCTTGAGAGGGCCCTCTCAGGTTGAGGAGGCTAAGCCTCAGCCAAAATATTGGTCTAAAACAGTTACATGAGATTAGCTTGATTGGTAGCTTATCACGTCTGATTTTGTGATAACACTTCCCGTGATGACAAGCTCTTCATACCCAAAACCAACAACATGAGTTTACTAATCCAAGTCCCCCCATTCCTCTAGTCCTATGCTCAATTTATAGTCAAGAGGATGGGGTTTCTAGTTCTTCTTCTCAAGGGATATGATGATTAAGAGGAGGAGTTTAGTTCCATGATCCAAGGTGTTATCACCAAAAATTGGTCATCTAACCATTTATAATTAGATGGATCAAAGTACACCATGTAACACCAATTTTTACCATAGTAAAATTGCTTTCACTATAAGAAATAATTTAATAAACCATATTTTATTAAGTTATTTATGGTTTAAACAAGAAACCCCATGAGGAATAATTAAATAAATCCTTATTTATTTGATTTTCCTCTAGGAATAATTAATTAAACCATTGTTTTTTTCCCCAGGGAAAATTCATAACTTTCATTATATTAAGAAAATTACATATTGTAGATGTTGTGAAGCATATGCATCAAAATGGTGACTAAAGTCACAAGTCAAAAATAAATTGTCCAGAGAGGTCCCTCACATGGAGGGCTAATAAATATGATCATATACAATGTTCTCTTATTAAAAAATATATACATATAAGTGCTAAATATAAATCCCAAAAAACAGATGTTGTGTAATGACTATTAGCAAATCAAGGCATATGATAGTATTGGAAGAATTCATGTCCTATCTACTCCTCAATCAATCAGAGACCCCGAGGCTGGTTCCCGGCCTCCATGGATAGAGTGTCAGAAATTTAATTCCACTCCCTGTAAATATGATGACAATTTTTCGAGTCAAAAAGGGACTTAAAATGCCAGGTCTCCTCCAAAATATTCCACAGTGTGTGCACGTGATATTCTGATATCTAATTGAACCAATTGATGATGATCTTATAATCGCCAAAAATATGTATATGACTGCAACCCTTTTCAATGGAAAAATGAAGGAGGTGCCTCAGAGCAATAAGCTCAGCAAAATTATTTGTGCCATTCCCAAGGCCCATCTTAATTTTAAAGTAATGATCATCATTTAGGTATAGCATAGCCCCCCACAACCAATCTGTTGAGTTGATCTATCAAAGTAAGCCCAAGGATGTAGGTTGTCAGTTACTTCGGGAGTGATTGTTGTAGGAGGATGAGATTGATCGTCGCCTGGGAGGCTGTTATATAAGGATATGATATGGGCCAAAGCCAGATTCCAGTTTGGGGATTAATTAAACCATTGTTTAAATAATATTCCTTGTCATATTTAACCCAATTATGAGAAATAATTAGATAAATCATTATTTTTATTTTTTTTTCTCTAGGAATAATTAATTAAATCATTTTTTAGTTATTATTCCTTGTTAAATTTGACTAAATCATATCGGAATAATTAAACAAATCATTATTTGATTATTATTCTTTAGCCACATTCTTGAAATGATAAATAAATCATTTATTTGTTTATTATTTCTAAATAAAGGTATTTAACCAATTAAATGCCATTTCCCTCCAACAAAATATAATAAAATATACCAAGCGGTTAGATCTAGATCTTGGTTAATAATATTTTATTATTCGCCATTATCGAGGATAACTTAATATTTTATTATAAATAGAAGGCGTTTTCCATTTATTCGTCACTTTGATCCTTTTAATTGTTGCACTTTAATCATTCTCATTATTGCTACTATTTTATTTTGCTTCTTAAGCTCCCACTTGAGTTCAACATACATTTTGGGCTTTATGCACCGTTGAGAAAGAGAAACTTGTGGAACTCAAGCGTTGAGGACAGCCAAGAACCCATCCCATTGAGGGGGACTGGTCACATCTATTTGTTCTCTTCACCAGGTGTAATAATATATGAAAACATTTGTTGCTACTAATTTCTTTTGCTTCTTGAGCTCCCACTTGAGTTCAACATACATTTTGGGTTTTCTGCACCATTGAGAAAGATAAACTTCTGGAATTGAAGCATTGAGGACAACCAAGAACCCATTCCATTGAGGGGGACTGGTATCATATATTTTTTCCCTTCACCAGGTGTAATAATATATGAAAACATTCTTTAAATATTGTCTCGTTTGTTAGATGCATGGAGAAATTACTATTTATTTTCACTATTTAACTGCTTTTATTGCATAGATCTGGTTTTTTGCAACATTTGTTCAAACTATTCCTTGCAGATCTAAATATTTAAGCAGCCATTTATGTTCTTAGGATTGTTTGTCACACACATCTAAAGTAGGCTCTTTTCGTACACTTGCGTTAATAATTTACACTAACAAATGGCGACTCCACTGGGAATCGAACCCGTAATCTATACCAGTTTCGCAGTCCATATTTCTCATGATGATGCGCCGGCTAGTTCCACCACATCATGTGGTATCCCTTCCTTTATTCCTCTCGTCTTCCATTCAGATGATGACATTATGGAAGGCATGACCACCCCTGATTTTCCTTGGGATGATATGCACCTTCGTGCGTATTTCCTTCTGCAGCAAATCC
This sequence comes from Pinus albicaulis, assembly GCA_034641835.2. NCBI lineage: Eukaryota > Viridiplantae > Streptophyta > Pinopsida > Pinales > Pinaceae > Pinus > Pinus albicaulis. The sequence continues at coordinate 947,576,609 of CM076571.1, read as the reverse complement.
ATGCCCAATATTTTGTGGATTCCAAAGACTTCATCCATAGTGAGGTTGATTGGTTATATAACCCCTTAATTCGAGCCCATGCATTCGAACCACATACACCTTGTTTCCATTACATTGACACCTAATGTTTTGGTACGGGGGCACCCATATTTGAGAGTCTAGGAGAAGCAATTATCCCCAACCCTCCTAGTGTATCTAGTAGTGTCGATTCTAGTCCCATTATTCTTCCCCATTTAGATTAAACTTTAGAGTCCCATATCACTTTAGATCACTATAGGGATGATTCACTTAATAATTCCTTCATCTTACATCAACGACCCAGTCCCTTAGTGTTGTGTGGATTAATCCGTCTTGCGGACAAGACCAATCTCCCTAGTACTAAAAGTATCTAGCAACAAACAGCCAAATAAACTAATCTTTCTCTAATCATATATGATTTACAAAAAGCTCTATAGAGGTGTAAAAGACTTACCGTATGTCTAGCACTTGTTTGAAGTCATTGTTATCCCTCGTGCACTTAAAGGAGTTATCTTCGTAAACCTGCAGTCACAAACAAGTAAAATATTAAATAGCACCTGTATAAACATCATCATAAACCATGCTTATCATAGTGATCAAGGAATCTATGAAATAAACCATTAACTGACAGCTTATTGAGAAAAATGAGTATATTTGTATTAATTTCAAAAGAAAGAAAACCTTACAACCTGAGCCTTGATGTTGCACAGGCCTTCCCGGGGTCCGAAGCAGGAGTCTCCTCTACTTTGATAAGCTCTGCACTCCTCCAACCAAGATGAATAGAGGTATGTAATCTCTCCTCACAAAATTCTTAGTTAACTGAGTCTGAATCTTAACAGCACTTAACCTCAAATATTCTAAAGCTTGAACTCCCCTTGAGGCTACCCAATGCCTCTTTTTATAGTGGAAAAGAGGAGGTTTTCTGTTCCAACTATGAAGGGATAGAATCCTCCTTCAAAGGGATAAGCTCCTCACATCAAGGGGTTAGCTCCATAAGATAAGGGATACATGCACCTCAAAGGAGAGGTTCTGCCACCGCAAGATTCTTTCTAGAGGCTTCTAGAATTTACTTTAATTAAGCTTTTTGTAATTTACTTGCGCCTTTTTTATCTTTAAAGGGGTCCACACTTATAATACAGAGAAAGTGTGTTTAGGTACGCATGAGACTTGAACATTAGGTGCGGGACCGCACGAAAGACAGAAAGAAAGTGCGACACCAAAGTTTAGGAAATTTTTAGGAACTTTTCTCTGATTTTCAAGGCTTGACATGAGGAACTGATATGTTAGACTTGCAAAGGGGGAAATTATGCGTAATAATGAGCCCATACACATAGAAAAATGTCAGGATGACAATTTTCAGTGTAACAGATTGCCCCCTAAAGTGCAAAGTCTGGAATAGATGAAGTTGAAGTCTATCATATATGAAGAGTGCAGTACCTTATCATTTGAAGGATAATCCTGTGGACACCCCAGTCGGAACCTGTAAAAACATTCAATGCAAAATATATATATATCATCGCTGAGGTAGGCATTCCCATACTCAGATCAAAACTAACTAGAAACTGATTCAAATTGTTCTGATACAGGAATGATTTTAAGTACATCACAGTATAGACATGTGTAGACACAGTATGGACACAGCCATCTATTTATTAATGGTCTATTGTATAAATGATAAAAAAATTCCTCGCAGCATGGATGGTAGAAACTAGATCCAGGGTCTTGATTTCTGCATTTCGAACTAGAACGATTCTATCCATGTGAATGAATGTGTTGAATTCGAACATGATAGAAACCACTTGATTACCAGTCAATGATGTAAATTGTTAACAAGTGTGAGAGTAACCACCAGTAATGTCAATGGTTCTCAAAGTACTCAATACAATCCATGAAATGTGAATGAATGAGCTGAAGTCAAACATATCACGGAATCATTCGATCGAAGGTCAATGATGTAACCTGTTGTCGAAGGCGAGAAACCTGCCATTGAAGCATGCAGATTTCAAGGTACTGAAGATTTCTAGATCAACTTCCTAGATAATGAGTTGTCGTCGATAGAAACTGATCCGTTGTAGGCAAGCCCACAACACGAAATCATAGATCAAGTTTTGAAAGTATGTTGGCAAGGACTGACTCAATGAATGACAGATATTTTGCAGATAAATGGTTTATTTGAACTGTACTCTTGAACACATAACAACACTGCAGATGGCTTGGTGACAATTAACCCAAAGCTAATACCCAGAAACCGGCTGAAGACTTTCAATGTGGTTTGATTAACTGTTAGGTAAAGGATTTCCCAACCCAGGTGAACAAAAAGTGTCGTGTTCAAGAGTGGTTAATTGGATTTTTCAAAAAATCAAAATACAACAAACAAGTCCATTTTTCTCTCTTTTCCCCCACCATTTCTGGCAAGTACCTCTTTATTTTTTACAAGCTTGAGGAGGATAACATTTGCTTGTTTATAAGCTCATCCTTCATATGATTCCAACTTAGTTTAAGATTCGAACCCTAAGAAGGAGTGGTTCGTTCCTGTTTAGAATTGAACAAGTCCTTTACTGTTAAATTTTAACAAGTGCAGTATAGGAGAAACTCGGTGTTTTTCATTTTTAGGGAGTCAGAAGAAAAAACTTAAGAAAACTCCATGGGTGTACTTTTTCGTAAATTTAGTCTCTCGAGCCCGAAAAAGGATAAAATAATGCGGGAGAGAACTCTATTGACCGTAATTAGTCAACGTAGACCTTTTTCGTAAATAGTCCATTTCAGTCCGGAAAAGGGGTAAACTTATACTGAAGGGACGATCATTAATTTACTTTAACAAGTTAAAATAATCAAGTACTCGGCAATATTTTCATGTTTAGAGAGTCTGAAAAGGGCTTAAAATAGGACTCCAAGTTTTCGCTTTTTCGTAAAATTTTTGAAAGAGTCTGAAAAAGTGATAAAAGTAAGCTCTTTGTTGAAAAACGATCAATTCTCCTGCAAAATCCAATTTCTGCACAAAAAATTGAAACATTACACATACCTGTTTAAGATAAGTAAAAATGCTTTCAAAATACCCTTTTTAAAGTGAAAAATAAACAAATTAAAAATTTATCTATTCGAAAAAACTTATAAAAAGGACTTTTTCAACTTCATTTTTACCGTTCAAGTTCAGAGTGAAAAGTAAAAGCTTTTGGGTAAAAAAAATCCTGTGAAGATTCTGGAAAATACTTCCGACGAAATCGAGAACCGTCAGTCCCAGGTAATCCATGACCTCATAATCTTGCATTTCATCAGTTTACATTTCATTTTTAGGTTTTAAATTTTATTTTTAAGGGAAAAATATGGTTTAAGAAATCGCCCGCGGAGGTCCGCAGGTGAAACACATGGGCCCTGCTAACCCCGAATTTTTCCTATGTAGAAAAAATTCGTGGGTCCGCACTTGTCCCACAGCATGCATGCGTTCCTACGCACTTTGTACGAAGACAAAGTGTGGTCCCCGCGTATTTAAATTTCAAAACCAAATTTCTCATTTGCCGCCCAAAAATTTTCAAATTAAATTGTTCTAACATATCTTTTTATGCATTGTAGGATTAACAAGATGTTGATTTGGAGAGAACGTAAGCATGAGGATGTGGATGACGCTGCAATGCTCCATTTTCCCACAATGCAAGAATTAAGAGCATGCGGTTTATATAAATTCTGGGCCATTCAGGGCATGAGGGCACAGGTAGACCTCCTAACATGGTCGGTAAACAGGTGGAACGTACAGGACCAGTGTTTCATTATTGGCGGCCATCGGCTCGAAATTGAGCTGGAGGATATTTATTTTCTGACTGGTTTTTCCAAGAGGGGTGAACAAATTTCCTTGTTTAGGACTAGGCCAGGTGGCCAGACTGTCGCTAGTCTTCGACAAGAGTTCTGTAATGATCAGGAAAACCCCAGGGACAAACGGATTGACATAAAAACTATCATCCATCCCGAGCTGAAATTTATTGCGTTTACTGTTACCAGACTGTGTGGGAGTGTAGCATTGCATGTGGCTACCAGTTCCCATATGCGCATTGCTATGGACTGTTCTCGAGGCACCATTTTCAACTGGTGCGAAGCTGTGTTGGCCAATGTAAAAGGCCAACTAACTAGAGCGAAGAATGGAAAACTAAATAACTTTGGATATGGATCCATCGTAGTCACCTTTTCTCTAGAGAGGATTCCCATGTTAGCTCCGCAGAGCATTCCTATCGATGTCGGTCGACCTCGAGAACCTAGGATGGTTCGTTGGGTTGCATTGATGGCCCGTCACGGTATTGAGGGCGCTGAGATTGTTCAATTTCCTCCTTCATATTTTCGTTGGCTGGAATGCCAAATTTTTGTTATAGAGGATTTTCCAAACGCCGAGATAGATTTCCGCGGCAAATGAGAGATGACTCTCCCAGTAGGGGAACAGTGGGATGAATTAGGTAAAATAATTTTCAACAATTTATAGTTCTAATTTTTTTGTTTTTTAATCGTCTTGAAATTAATAACCAAAATTTTTGAATGCAGATGTGGGCCCACAATGACCAGCCCATCTCCAACCTTATGAAAGAAGACAACCAGTTGCAGCCACACCAGCCCCAGCAGGCCAATCAGCAGAGATCCTGTCTAATTTAGAGCATCACCTAGAGCGTCTAACTCTAGATATTCCAGAGACGGACATAGATGAGATTCCTCTCAGATTACATAGATACGTAATTGGTGTTCCAGGACCTTTTAGGAGGTTCCTATGTAGGGTGGCTCGGGCAGTGGTCTCTTATCGTGATCACCATCAGTGATGGGATGATCATGTCGTAGACTCATACTTTTGACCTTTTGTATTACCATTTTTTCCGATCATAAGGTGTTTCCCACCTATGATCGAAGACGATGTATATTTTTTGAAAACACTTCTATACTATGATATATCACTATTTACCGGCTATCTGTGTACATGTTATGAATGTTATTTAATTTACTATTTTGATTATTGCAAATGTCGATTTATCATACTAGAAGCAACTGCATCTTCTAATGTATTTAAATGTCTTGGAATATGCTGATATTCAATGTAATCAAATTCACGTTCCAAGAGACGAACTCTTAAAAATAACCGTAATAACACTGGATTTCTAATGGCATAAACCCTATTGATATGTAATACAACAAGTTCAGAATCCAACCTAACAATCAAACACTGAATTCCAAAAGATATGGATTCAGATAGTAAATAAATCACTGCACTATATTCTGAAATGTTATTCGTTGTTTGACCAAGGCTTACCCCATGCATGGATACTAACTCGTCAGAGGGTGAATAAATAACCCAAGCTGCGGAAGAAATGTTCCGTGTACTACGACAAGCACCATCAGCAAAACCAACGTAGGTTTGAAGAGACGTCGACATCTGCAATATCAAGAGTAAAACTCAGATAAGCAGGAATAGTGACAAAACACACTTCTAAACTAGGCACGCTTTAATCTAAGACACACCAGCAATAAAGAAATCTAATCTAAATAAATCTTTACACCACGTTTAAGCATAATATCTCTTTAGATAAAGCCCATTTCTAGGTTTATCTAAAGGGACACCGTCAAAATCTATCAGCTCATAGGCCCCTTTTGCCAGCTTTCGCTTAACAATGAAACGACCATGCCACATAGGCACGAATTTTCCAGCTCCTAGCTTATTGTTGGCTTGATCATAAAATAAGACTAGGTCTCCTTCTAAAAAATTTCCAGGGGTAACACTTCTATCATACTGAGCTTTAATTCGTTTGACATGAGCCTCGTTTGCTATTGCAGCATTTCGTCGATTCTCCTCTAGCTGAGCCAAGTACAAAAAATGTTTCTCCTCTTCAGAAATAGCTGGAAGTAATTCTATGGCTAATTTCAAAGACGGAATTTTGCATTCAACCGGCAACACAACTTCCAAACCATAAACCAGTTGAAAGGGAGTGAAACCAGTTAATGTTTTTACCGAGGTTCGATATGCCCAAAGTGCTGAAAATAACATGGAATGCCAATTCGACTTATGAATACCGATAATTTGTCTGATCATAGTGACTAAAACTTTATTTATGGCTTCAACCAGACCACTGGCTTGCGGATAATACGAAGTGGAACTATCGTGGTGCAGGCCAAGTTGATCTGTCAGTTCAGTCATCATGATATTTTGAAAATGACTTCTATGATCTGTAATAATGGCTTGAGGGACACCAAACCTAGCAATTATGTGATTGAATACAAAATTTGCAGCAGTCTTGCCGTCAGCCGAAAATGTAGGCATCGCCTCGGCCCACTTAGTAAAATAATCTACTACTAAAATAATATACGCATGCCCCCCAGCCGAGTGAGGGTTACATGTAATAAAGTCAACACCCCATTTTGTCAAAGGACCGACAACAATTATAGGGTGAAGAGGAGCGGGTGGCGCACACATCTTATGATCAAAGAGTTGACAATTGTGGCATTTATGGACTACATAAATACAATCTTTAAATAATGACGGCCAGAAATAACCAGCGTGCAATATCTTTTGAGTTGTGGCATACCCAGACATATGACCGCCACATGCCCCAGAATAGCAGTCATTTAAAACCTTCTCAGCTTCTTCATGAGTAAGACAGCGTCGGAAAACAGAATCCACACCACGACGATAGAGTGTATCACCAATAATATTGTATTGTTGGGATTGGAAACGTATTTTCCGTCGCTGAGATTATGAGATTTCAGGCCGAAAAGATTGGGTTTGGAGATAAACGATAATATCCCCATACCATGGATCAAGTGTACTGATAAGAAACAAAGATTCGTCCGCAATGGGCTCTTCTGCCATAGTTTCAGTATCAATAGAGGGAAAATCACACATCAGTTCTGCGAAAACCAAAGATTTCGTTGCCTTGGATTTTTCAAATTCCAAGTCAAATTCCTGCAGGATGACTATCCATTTGGAATACTTGCACCCTAGCAATTTTTTGGTCAAAATGTACATCATAGGGTTACAGTCATAAATTACTGTGGTTTTGCGTAATAAGATGTAGTGTCTAAATCTTTGAACAGCTTGAACAGCTACCAAGGCCAATTTCTTCACATGTGTGTATTTAATCTCAGTCAGATGTAGATTTCGACTAAAATAGTAAATCACATGTTCAGTTTTAGATTCATCTTCTTGAACTAAAACCATCCCAATTGTGGAATGAGAGGCGGTGAGGTACAAAACGTAGTCCTGGTTGTAGTTGGGAGGATGCAATAACGGTGCATGGGTCAATGCGTGTTTAAGTGCATCAAAAGATCGATCAGCAATCTCATCCCAAAAGAATGGAATGTTTTGTTTCAGCAACCGGGTAAAACCCTTTGTTAGTTCGGTGTAGTTAGGAATGAACCGACGTAAAAAGTTTTCTTTCCCTTGCAAACATTGGAGTTAGCGCAGAGTCGAAGGAGGAGATAAGTTGATAATGGCTTCGACCTTCGACAGATCAATGCGAATGCCTTCTTTCGAAACAACAAATCCCAGTAAGCGACCCAATTCTACACAGAAAACACATTTGTGTGGATTCAGCCTAATTCGATAATGCCTACATCTCATAAATATAGCTCATAAATGAGTGGGATGGTCGGCCCTACATGATGAATGAGCAGGTAAATGATCGAGATAAGGCTGCATAATGTGCTTAATGTCATGAAATGCATAATACATAGCCCTTTGAAAAGTTGCTCCAGCGTTCTTTAATCCAAAAGGTAGTTTGCAATAAGCAAATGTCCCCCATGGACAAATGAAAGTTGTTTTTGGCTGATCAGCAGGGAGTATGTTTATTTGATTGTAACCAGAAAAACCATCCATAAAGGAAAACATTTCACTGTCGGCACAATCATCGATAATTTGATCAATATAGGGGGGTGGATAATTGTCTTTGGGACAAGCTCGATTAATATCCCTATAATCAATACATACTCGTATCATTCCTTGTTTTTTAGTAACAGGAACAATATTCGATACCCAATCCGTTAAAGGAATTAGATAAATAAAACTTGTGTGAAGTAATTTTTCAACTTCGGCTTTGATAGCAGCAGCTTTTCTAGGATGTATTTGACGTAAACGTTGACGAACAGGTTTGTCATCTGGGTAATTCTTGATTTCATGTACGACAATTGATGGATCGATTCCTGGCGTTTCTTCATAGGACCAGGAAAACACATCACAGAATTCTTGAAATAGGGCTTTATAAGTTTGAATTTCATCTTTTCTACAGCAAGCACCTATATGAATGTTTTCAATTATTCTTGGTTTTACTGAAATTTCAATTGGAATCGTTCGAGAGATATTTTCCAAATTTAACTCAGAATCAGGATTTTGCAATGGATTCTGTGATTCTTTGACATATTCAATAGTAAAAATAGAAGCGAAATCATCTTCAAAATGATCTATCTCAGGTAAAAACGAAGATCGATGATGTAGATATTCCCATGGTAAATCTTCAACAGACAAAAGTTCACGAATCTGCTCATCAGTATGAACAAGATCAGGAAATGTCATTGTGGATGAACTAGATATATAAAGTGATTCCTCATGGATCCCATTCATTGGATCAATTTCAGTTGAAGAGGGGTCAAAAAGTGATTGTACAGCCTGATACGCAATTTCAAATTGACTCAAAGGCATCATGCCATCAAATGAATCTAACTCAAAGTCGGACGGTACGACCCAAGGATCATCAAACATAATAGTGTTTGATGAAATCATATAAATAGTTGTGGTAGAAGGCGATACGTTAGGAGGAGGAAATGAAAAAGTTCCTAGTAAACCAGAATCTTTAAGCAAACCTACTCCAACATCGTTGAAGCTCCCTCATCAATCACAATCCAAAAGATTGGTCTGTTTATTACTAACACTGGAATTTGGAAAGCCATTTGATGAGGTAGGTGAGGTGTACTATTTTCTAAATCGAATATTATAAGGTTCGAATCCTGAACATCGACAGCTCCTATAGCAGACAAAATTAATTTACGTTGTGCTGGGCATGATTGCAGCACTTCCAAAGCCGACATTGTTGAAGGGGAAATAGCTAAATCTTCAACAATGTTGTAATTCTGAGCAGCTCTCGCATGTGGATTGAAACCTGATTTAGGAAGAACACCTTTAGCAAGCGGTTTGATTATTAAGTTTGGATTTGGTTTCTCGATCTGCAGCGGACCAGAAACAGGAGTAGGTGTAGTTAATGTGTTTGCACTAGAAGATTCTGCTTCTTTACCATCAATAGGATTCTTAGTACCACAATCTTGCGATCGCGTCACAATCCGTACATGAGACATCATTAGAATAGGTTCTTCTGAGGTATTCGAGGTAGAACCAACCATCTTACTATCTTGAGTTGGAAAAGGATCCTTCAAGACAGTAGGTTGTTGTGAACCTTTAACGAATTTTGCAACCTCTGCTCGATGTGGGCATTCCTTAGTAAAATGATCATCGTCACAGATGTAACAAGGATAGCGATGTTTGCGTTTTTCGTCATTGGATTCATTTTTATCAGTTTTCTCTTTTGAATTCTTTTTTTTTTATTCTTCCCTTTCTTTTTACCACTGGATTTAGATTTAGTCGTAGATGTCTCTACGACATGAATGTCAACAGAAATTTCGGGGGAAGATTCTCCTTTTTGGGAATCAGGTAAAGTTATAATAGGAGAAGAATTCTTTGAAGATTTCTTCTTGTTTTTTTTATTTATTGTACCAATCATACCATCAGTGGCATGAGACCCTGAAGGAGCTGCAGCTATTTGACCTTGTTTTGGAATATCGGGGATTTTTTCATGTAAAGTACCTGACTGCGTATAAACGAGGTCAAGGTATTGAGCTTGAAAAATTACTTGCTCCTCAGTAACAATGCCAGCCTTAGCTACATCCTCAGTGATCTTGGGTAATAATGATTCAAAAAACCATTCCGCCAAAATTTGATCCGGAATGTAAACTTTCACCAAACGCCTTCTACATCGCCATTCATGAATATGATCAGAAATATATGTGGACATGGATTGTTTCAGTGAAGTTAATAGTTCCGTGCCATTGTCGTATCTGACAGGCAACTAAAAATGAGTCAAGAAGGCATTTTCTAACTGACTGAAATTATTAAACGAGCCTCATGGTAACTCAATGTACCATTTGGCGGCAAGACCAATAAGAGTTCTTTGGAAAAGACGTAAGCGAATTGAATCATCAATTATTGAATTAGATGCACACCAGAGGTGATAAGTCATCACGTGATTTGATGGATCCTCTCCTGACTTACCTTCGAATTTGGGTATATCACTAGGCAACTTATGTGGCATTGGCGGCCGGTACGGATAACATAAAATTGGATCATTCATAAGGCACGTCAAATCAGGTAAATCCAAATTTGCAATAAATGGTAACTGACGGTTAGGTTCGTGAAAACCTTGAGTAGCCAAAGCAGTTCCAGGAGGAGGATACCCAGGATAACTGGGAATCAGAGTTGCATTAGGAATTGTGTAACCTCCCGGGTAAACAGGATTAACCAAACCAAACTGGGGTTGTTGAGGCTACTGATAAGTGTAGCCAGGGTACAGTTGATACTGATAATTTGGATTTTGTGAAACAGGACCAAATTGAGGTTGTCCCTAGTATGGTTGATACATGAATTGTGGTTGACTTGTGACCATCGTACTTGTATCAGCTTGTCCCGCAGGCATCTAGACAGAAGTCTGAACTGAAGGTCCTGACTCGGGTACAGAGACTTGAGGGATTTGCACAGATGCAGGGATAGAAGAACTCAGAGCTACAAATACTCCAGAAACAGGTGTTGTAGGTTGAACAGACGTCGCAGCAGTTGCAGCAGTTTGAGGCGGAGTCTGAGGTGTACTAGGCCCAGATTGCTTAACAGAACTAGGTGCAGGAGTTTGAATAGTGGACTGGATGGGTTGTTGGGTTGGACCAGAAACCAAAGGTTGTCCAGGTTGAGAAGGCAACTGCACATTAGGCTACATAGGCTGTTGATATTGGGATGGATCCCACACCATATTCATTCCGGGGTATTGTCCTGTAGAAGGTTGAACGTAAGGACCATCGCCTGGTTGAACGTAGGGTTGATAAGTAAGTGGTAAATTTTCGACTCCTTGAACAGATGATTGACCAGAAGGCTGTTGGAAACCTTGAATTGGGTACTGACCTTAAGGTTGATAACCCTGAGGTGCGTACTGAAGCTGGGGTTGATAAGGACCCTAAGGAGCATATTAAGCTTGGGGTTGACCTTGGGGTATGTATTATCCTTGAGGTTGATAACCTTGAGGTATGTACTATCCTTGAGGTTGTCCTCCAAAATAATATGATTCCACAGTTTGTCCTGGGAAAAAGGTACCTTGAGGTTGCCCCTCAGGTGGTAACTGACTTCCTGAAGGTTGCCCCCCAAGCGGTAACTGACTACCTTGAGGATGCCCCCCAGGTGGTAACTGATTTCACTAAGATTGCCCTCCAGGCGGTAACGGACTACCTTGAGGTTGAGGATTCGGAATATTACTAGACATCATAAAGATTTGATCTGCGTTCGATGTTTTAGTTTTAACTCCATTAAGACCAGATGATAATACATGTTCAATTGGTTGAGGAGCTGCTCCCGAGAAAGTACCAGAGAAAGCCTGATATCCTGAAGGAACAGGAGGACCACCGTGTAAAAATGCTTCCGGTGTCTGGGAAAACATGGATGACTCTCCTGCCATAATGGATGACAGATAGTAACCTCTGGGTGTAGGATGAAATGGAATTCGAGGGGGTTTCCCTTGAAGTCTCCGGGATTGTCTCGGAAATTCCGCCACGATTAAATATTAACTAATCACACACAAACAAAGAAAATTTTAAAGAAAACACCTAAAGTCTCCAAAAAAATAAACAGCTGAATCACACGCTTAAAAATCTAAGAGTTCAAACCACACACAAACAGTAACTTCCCGTACTAAAAACACTAGTTGGTGATGAAATCCAACTTAGTAGAAATTTAATACAGAAAGGGTGGTTGGAACAGTTACCCCGACAACCTGCTTAATGAAACAGACTGGCACAAGTTTCCTCACAAAACCATCTCGTGTGAAGAGAACCCCCTAGAGAGTCCAAGTGAGTCTAGTCGATGTCTGCTCCAGGTACAGTGAGATCTTTCCTTCACCGTCACCTTAGGAAATAATCTTAAGTTTATGAACACTAAGGTTACCAATAGTAACAAATATAACTGGGGGAACCGTCTACGATCTGATCCCACGTGCAAGGGTAGAGTAACAAAGCTCAATCCCCTTGAAGGTTCCTCGACATGGTTAATCTGAGGTCTACCGATAAGTGACCCCAGGCTCCTCGACAATGGTTAATCCAAGGTTTACCGACAAGTGACCCCAGGCTCCTCAACAATGGTTAATCCGAGGTTTACCGTTTGTAATGCGCACAAAATCTTCTATCTTCCCCAATGAAACAGAATTGATTGTCTCAAAGGTTCGGACATGATATCATGAGTAACTTCTTTAAGAGAAGCTTCCCAGATTATATGAATTACAATTGGATTTATTTCCTACCACAAGATTTGTCTACTTGTTTGTTTTTACTATCTTGGAGAGTTAATTACTCTTTACTCCAAGATACTAGCCTAAGCTATGTTAGTGATAAGAGCCCTAGAAAATAAAAAGATTACTAGATGAATTTTAATTAAGCGTTACTTTTACAAGTTGTTTCTTAATTCAATGGGTGCGGAAATGAAACTTTGATGGTGTGAAGACTCGACTTCCAAAAACACTAAAAATGCACCTAAAAAATGATAATCAAATCGTTTTCTTTCAATGAAATTCTAGCTAAAGAAAGAGTTGGGGAATGCAATTCTTTTAATAAACAATTCCTTCTTTGAACATAAAGAATAATTGAAAGAAAATATTTTTTTATTTTCAACAATAACTCAAAATGAGATAAATTATCAAAGCTCACAACAAAATCCTTTCACTTTCAAAAATTTGAAGCTACAAAAACAAGTTTCCTTCAAAAGAAATCTACAAATTTTTAAAAGCACTCAAAACTACAAAACTAATTTCAAGATCTACAAACTTTAAGAATAATCTTGAATAAAATCTTTAAGATTTTTTGAAGAATGTTTTACTTAGTTGTTCAGCAAACTAAGGATCTATTCGTCCAGAATAACAAACAGATCAAAAACACTCAAATATATATTTTTTTATAAAAAATGAAATTCCAAAAACCTATAACAAATTTTTTTTTCAAAGATTTGCAAAGAAATAAGTAGCTCTATTTCTCAATAAAGGATGATTTCACAATCAGGTCAGATTCAGCAAAAAGACAAAAATACCAATGTAATCTGAGGTACTTCAAACTGCCAATGCTTCGAATCACTACAAAGACCAAGTGAAAAGCAATCCAAAACGCAAAACTTCTAGAAAATCATCAAACACCAATACTACTGAGATTCATTCACAAAAGGCTTTTGACAGAAACAATCATCAATCTAGGCAGAAACCAAAAACTATAAATCAAAATAAAGATAAACTGAAGAAAGAAATCTGGATTTTTTCAAAATTTTAACAGGGTCCGCAGGCTTCCAGAAGTAACAGGTGCGGTCCCGCACTGTTTACTTAAGGAAAGTGCGAAACTGCCTGCACTGTGCAAATAAGACAAAGTGCGGTCCCCGGAAAAACTAGAGAAAAACATAAAAGATTTCAAATTTTCAAAAACAGAGAAAAACTAAGCTACCCAGGCAGATATCTATCAATCAAAAACCAAGAAAAATGTTTCCTCAAATAAAAATAGAAAGAGAACCAAAAACAACAAGTTCTTTCCCCAGTGGAGTCGCCAATTTGTTGTGTGGATTAATCCGTCTTGCGGACAAGACCGATCTCCCTAGTACTAAAAGTATCTAGCAACAAACAGCCAAATAAACTAATATTTCTCTAAGCATATATGATTTACAAAAAGCTCTATAGAGGTGTAAAAGACTTACTATATGTCCAGCGCTTGTTTGAAGTCGTTGTTATCCCTCGTGCACTTGAAGGAGTTATCTTCGTAAACCTGCAGTCACAAACAAGAAAAATATTAAATAGCACCTGTATAGACATCATCATAAACCATGCTTATCATAGTGATCAAGGAATCTATGAAATAAACCATCAACTGACAGCTTATTGAGAAAAATGAGTATATTTGTATTAATTTCAAAAGAAAGAAAACCTTACAACCTGAGCCTTGATGTTGCACAGGCCTTCCCGGGCTCCGAAGTAGGAGTCTCCTCTACTTTGATAAGCTCTGCACTCCTCCAACCAAGATGAATAGAGGTATGTAATCTCTCCTCACAAAAGTCTTAGTTAACTGAGTCTGAATCTCAACAACACTTAACCTCAAATATTCTAAAGCTTCCACTCCCCTTGAGGCTACCCAATGCCTATTTTTATAGTGGAAAAGAGGAGGTTTTATGTTCCAACTATGAAGGGACAGAATCCTCCTTCAAAGGGATAAGCTCCTCACATCAAGGGGTTAGCTCCATAAGGTAAGGGATACATGCACCTCAAAAAAGCGGTTCTGCCACCGCAAGATTATTTCTAGAGGCTTCTAGAATTTACTTTAATTAAGCTTTTTGGAATTTACTTGTGCCTTTTTTTATCTTTACATGGGTCTACACTTATAATACAGAGAAAGTGTGTTCAGGTACACATGAGACTTGAAAATTAGGTGCGGGACCGCAGGAAAGACAGAGAGAAAGTGCGACACCAAAGTTTAGGAGATTTTTAGGAACTTTTCTCTGATTTTCAAGGCTTGACATGAGGAACTGATATGTTAGACTTGTAAAGGGGGAAGTATGAGTAATAATGATCCCATACACATAGAAAAATGTTAGGATGACAATTTTCAGTGTAACATTTAGACATTGTTGTTGACCAACCATAATATTTTCTAGGTGAGCACCAGTTCATTATATCCAAAGCCACTCTTTAGGATAGTGACACCATGTATGTGAACCCGTAAATTTAGTCCATTTTCTTCATATATGCAGTGCCCAACGAGATTGGCAATCCACCATTTCCTTTCTCTAATTGTATCTATCCATTCTTCCCAAGAAGATAACCATAACATAAACAAATGGCAAACCACATCATCAAAATGTGTTTAGAGTCCACTATTCTAAATACATGTGGCATGTCCATAGCATGCTTGGGGGCACATATACCCCTATATATTCTAACCATTCTCTTAAGGATTTAGTGCTTATGAGATTGAATGCTTAAATCCATTATTTTGGCACTTGGAACACCATGGTGCTCCACAAACTCCTCTAGCTAGGGGCATATCAATCCCCTCGATCATATATTCTTGGGGGAAGTATCCCATGGTTGGGGGCATGATGGCACCCATAGCCACCTTCTCACCTAATTAACAGAAGTCTCGGTCTAGACCCCACCAATCTAGGTATGGTTTATTATCCTCCCATTCCTTGGATAGTTTATCCTACCGACCTCTCCGACGAGCCATATATCATAGATGCTTGATACCATATCTTCAAATATTCTACTTTATGTGATACCATACTTACCACTTGTTCCCCATGTTTGACTTGGTGAGTGAGGATGATTGTAGATCTTCTCTAGTAATTCATTCGTGTATTCCTTTCTTACCTTGATTCTTCACTAGGAACCATTCTTCCAAGAAGCATTAAGGTCATCCTTAGACAAGTAAGGCCACCTGCATGAAAGTCATAGCTCATGTTTCCAATGGTCATTTTTCCTGCTACTATCGCCACAAGATTTAGGGCCTTCTGCTCCTTTCCAAATTCACCACAATTCATTTAGCAAATGAATTAAATTGGAGGGAAATCACCCTTTTAAAGGAAAAACCCTAAATTTTATTTTTCCAATTGCGACCAAACCGTAGCTTAGTTTTATGAACCTTCAGCACCCTTGGAAATATCTTATTGAGCACTATAATGGATCTTCTTTTGTTTTTGGTAATTTTACACTTCACCAGGAAGTCATTTTTCCAAGAAGGTTCACTTTGTTGCCTCTTAAAATTAAATTTCTTCACATGCACTGCTTGTACTTGGGGCACCACTTTTCCTTCATAATTTTCAACTCCTGTGTTGATTTTCATAATGAGTACCATCTTTTTCTCATGTTTTCATGGTCCCCCTGGGGCTTATCCTATGTGGCAGCATCATCGAGTCACCCTTGTTCAGAATATTCGAGTTGAGTCATCATCGCATTCATGGAGTCTGTCCTAAGTCCCTTTATCTCTTTTTATAGTCTTCCATCCATATTTGCATCGCATTCATCATGTATTTCCCATTTTGGCAACCAGTCATACTGTCCCTCATCCCCTCCAGAGTTTAGTCAATCGATGTCAGGTCATCCATGCTTTTTCTGCTCTGACAAGGAAAATCATCTGTCTGCTACTCATTGTCCCCTATTCCATCATTATTCCTGGTGTCAGTCCATTAGTCACTTTACTATAATCCCTTTTGCCTTAGTTGATGATTCATCATTGCCTCACCTATGGCAGACTCCTTCTGTCAACATCAACACATTCATTCTAGAAGACGGGTCTAGAGGGTGGTGTAACTTCATTCCAACTTCCATTATTATTCGGTAACTCAGATCAGGCAAATGGAATCATCATTGCCCTTTGACTTGGTTGTTTCTCATTCGCTTGGCCTCGGTCCATTATTGCATGATTGAGATTCGTATACTTGATGGTTTGGTGGTCCAGCATATTGTACCAGTGATTCTCAGGTGTGTGTGAGATGTTTCAATCCTCATGAGGGGGTGGCCCTTCAGGTAGCCCCCCACATGCCTGGATGACCTCAAATTATGCTACAGCCTCAGATGCAGCTCCACAGATTTGATGGGTTCGGTTTTCGCCGCTTGTAGCGTCCATAGCATGCATGTATCATTCAGATGATCCATTCATATTTTAAGAGCCCTTTCCTATTTAGCAATGCTTCTTTAGTTGTTATTATGTCTCATGTACTCATATATTATTTTTTAAGCTCTTGTGGTTATCAATTATTGAAGAGATCTCTGGATTATACACAGTGTTATAAAACATTTTTTGACGTTTTGAATCCCAATAGGGATCCATCTTCAGGACAGGTTGTTGAATCTCCATTAGGATATGAAACGTCGAAAAATGTTCTATAACACTGTGGATAATCTGGATATCTCTTCAATAATTAGATTGTATTGTATTTAGTTCTGGATCATGTTTCTCTAGGTGTAGTATGTATGTGGGATCCATTATATGTTTTGTCAGGCCCATTTATGCCAGCATGTCATGTACCATTTATCATGTACTTTATTTCTCAGTCTCATATTGCTAAGCCCATTATCATTCTTTGCACTTTGTCATCTCGACGGGCATAGGTATGCCTCCCCCGCCTCATTGAGATTAGGTACCCCAACATCAAAGGAGACTTATATCACTTTGTAGGTCTTGCCCCCTCTGTTATTGTCCTCTCTCGCTTCACTTCGTCTCTCTCTCTCTCTAAATCACATTCGGTGTCTAGTGATTGTGTTCTTACAAAGTACTTCGGTTATACAATTAGCTCCTAACGCTCGCACGTTAGGGGGCAATCTGTTATCACCAAAAATTGGTCATCTAGCCATATATAATTAGATGGATCGAAGTACACCATGTAAGACCAATTTTTACCATATTTAAATTTCTTTCACTATAAGAAATAATTTAATAAACCATATTTTATTATGTTATTTCTTGTTGAAACAAGAAACCCCATGAGGAATAATTAAATAAATCCTTATATATTTGATTTTCCTCTAGGAATAGTTAATTAATCATTGTGTAAATAATATTCACGGTCATATTTAACCCAATTTTGAGAAATAATTAGATAAATCATTATTTTTCTCTAGGAATAATTAATTAAATCCTTATTTAGTTATTATTCCTTGTTAAATTTGACTAAATCGTCTGTGAATAATTAAACAAATCATTATTTGATTATTATTCTTTAACCACGTTCTTGAAATGATAAATAAATCATTTATTTGTTTATAATTTCTAAATAAAGGCATTTAACCAATTTAAATACCTTTTCCATCCAACAAAATATAATAAAATATTGCAAGCGGTTAGATCTAGACCTTAGTTAGTAATATTTTATTGTTCGTCATTATCGAGGATAACTCTATATTTTGTTATAAATAGAAGGGCTTTTCCATTCATTCTTCACTTTGATCCTTTTTATTGTCGCGCTTTGATCATTCTCTGTTAGGTCCCTATAATACTAGTGTATCCCCTTATTGTTATTATTAGTGTAGCCCATTATTGTTATTGTTGTGCCCATGTAGTCCCCATATTGCCATTACTGTGCCCCATAGAAGCCCACTATTATTATTGTTGTGCCCTTACATTATTATTTTTAGGTCGGCTAGGATTATATTGTGACCCCATGGATTCCTATATATAGAAAGGAGGTTTTGTCATTTGTATCATCAAATAATTGTTTATTTATGTAATGTAAAGGAGGTTTCCCCCTTGAAGAGGCTTATTTCTAAGTTGTTGATCTCTCTTTTATTCTATTTTTTGAGTTGGTTTTATAACATTTGGCATTAGAGCTTTGGATTCTAAGGTTTCGCTGCTTCAAACAGGTCATTGTGGCATTTTCACTATAAGTTTTTTTCTACGAATGTTCAAAAGCTACAAAAAAAACCCATTTGAGCTGAAATAATGAGGAACGTCGTGCAAAAATTTCATACCTTTTTTCACAATATTTTTGTAGATATGATCAATGGAAGTTAGGGTTTTTGTAAGCTCCTGAATTTCATCTCAAAGAGGTGACCTTGGGAAAATCGTCATAACTCCCTCTCTGTGCATCAGATTGGAATTCTGTAAAAAGTGGGTGAAATCACACGGATTTTAGTTTCCTTCATATCGATTTCAGATTTGAAGGAGGAAAAAGTGACACGTGACATGCCGCACAAGTTCACTCTACTGAACCAGTCCATAATTAGATCAGTGTAGGAGATCAGCCATAGCTTTACCTTGAAGAGTCCAAATTAGGTATGACCTGTGGAATTGGAAAGAACACTAGAGGGATACTACAAGATGGAAGATAAAATCTTGAGGATCCGAAATTACAAAGATAAATCAATTTCAATATCGAGCTCCTTAAAAGCAAGAAAAAGGTGTGTATTTTTTTTTTAACTGCATAAGTCTTGTTTGAAAAATTAGTTTGAAGTGATTACAAGGGCATATTGAAGCATAGATATCAGTCTTCGGTTATAAAATTCCCCCCAAATATAATTCCACACCCATTAAGCCTTTAGAAGGCTCTACTATGACTCATGAAGAGGAAGAAGTGCAACATGATATATCAAAATTACGAGACCAAGTGCAACAAATTTCACTCTTGCAAAGAGTAACAAAAAATGAAATGGAAGCTAAGATGGATGGTTTGAAGAATGGTATGGAATCTAAGATTGATGGTATATAAGGTAACATGGAAGATTTGAAGAAATCCATGGAAGGTTTTAAGGAAGGTTTGAAAAAGTTGCTACAAGAAATGATTCCTAATGGAGAAAAGTAGTAGAGGAGACTCATGATGAGAACAAAAGAAATGTTAATCATGATTTCATAGACTCTAATGTTGGATTTAAGACCCACCATATTCCAAACATCAACATGAGGAATTTTTATGGCAAGGATCTGATAACATGGATACTACAGATGGAGCAAGTCCCAGTTCAAAAAATATTGCCAAAACTTGATGAGGAATGAAAAATAATATTGGAACCTAAAGAAGTCACAAAATTAAGAACTCGACAGCTACGAAATCGATCAATTTTAGAGTATCTCATCAAGTGGAAGAACTTACCAGCTGAAGATTCCACGTGGTAGGATGAGAGTTTTATACAGTAGCATCCAAAAGTAATCAAGCATTGAGGACAACACTTTTTTGAAGGATGTAGGTTTTAACCCTGTACAAAAATTATCTGCAAACAAATCTTAAAAACAGAAAATAAAAAATACTGAGAGCACAAAACATAAAACAAATATACATAGAGATTTTCCCTTGGATCCCAAATCGGGACTACCAGCGTTATTTTTCATTATATTCCTTTTAGTGTTACAACACATATATATACATGTTGAAGCATTCATAAACCCCAATACATTAACCCTGGATTAGAACATAACCGTAGTTCCCTTGATCAGATCTACAAAATACCAGGGGCAAAAAACCATCATGCCCCAAAACCATGTGCAAACCCATGCACAAAACCATGGGTGGGTCCGCCCACTGAAAAATAGGGTCAAAAAAAAAATTCTAAGGCACTGCACCCGCCGCAACGTACAAGATGGGCTATCACCCCCCCACACATGCAACTAATCATGGAAGGAATATAACACATACCCAACATTCTCCCACTTGTTGTTTTTTTTCCATAAGGTGCCACAAGAGAGCTTAGACATTAGTCCGGCTCTGCAACACCCATTGTTTCTATACACCAAGAGAACTTTTGAGTACTCACAAACTCCATCAATGAATCTGCAACATTCTTTAAAGTGTCCACCTTTACCAGAAACACCATTTTATACTGAACCATATCTCTCACAAAGTGATATTGAACATCAATGTGTTTTATCTTTGAATGATAAGCAGGGCTCTTAGCCAAGAAAATTGCACTTTGACTATCACAATCTATCCTTATAGCTTGTTGCATCAACCCCATACTTGAACACAATCTCTGCAACCAAAATGCTTCCTTGCTTGCATGAGTGTCTGCCATGTATTCTTCCTCTGTAGTTGAAAGAGCCACTACAGACTGCCTTTTATGCATCCAACTCACTGCACTTCCAAATAGACTAAACACATACCACCTGTAGATCTTCTTTGGTCCAGATCTCCAGCCTAGTCTGCATCAACAAAACCATGGATGTCCAAAACTCTTTCCAATCTTATTCTTCCCTGGTAGCATAAACCATAATCACTAATGCCACACAGATATATGAAAACCTGCTTCACTGTTTTCCAATGCTCCTTCCCTGGTTTTGACATAAACCTGCTCAATACTCCCACTGGATGTGCAATGTCTGGTCTAGTACATACCATTGCATACATCAGGCTACCCACTACACTTGCATATGGAACATGAGACATATCCTCTTCTTCTTCTTGTGTCCTGGGACATTGTTCATCATATAGATTTACACCTACAGGGATAGGGACCTTCACCGGTTTATTATCCTACATATTGAACCTCTATAATATTGTCCTGACATACTTCCTTTGGTTTAACCAGAGCTTCGTCTTTGCCCAATCTCTCTTAATTTCCAAGCCCAAAATATAGTTTGCAACACCAAGATCCTTCATGTTGAATTTGGAGAAGAAATTGGGTCTTCAAATCTTGGATAATTTATGTCATTTCCAATCAGCGACATATCATCCACATACAAGAACAAATAAATAACATGGTCACCAATTAATTTAAAATAAACACGGTGATATTCTTTTCTTCTAGTGAATCCAAGTCCCCGTATATAGGTATCAAATTTCTGATACCACATCCTTGGTGATTGTTTTAACCCATACAGAGACTTTTTTAACCTGCATACCAGTTATTTCTTACCCTTCACCATAAAGCCTTCAGGTTGCCTCTATTGAGATTGCAACAAGATGATGAGCTTAGTGGAAAGAATTCATCTTCACTTAGTGGGCCCGCAGGTTATTTTTGGTGAAAAGTCTATTTTTAGACTATGTCTATTTTTTGACATGTCGATCATATTCTATGAGTTGCAGGATGCTATTTGTGGATGGTTGGTCAAGTTGGAAAAATAGATGGACTTCTATTTTTAGACATATTGGGCAGAATCTATTTTTAGATTGCCAGTCTAAAAATAGATATGTTGAATATTATTAGCTCTTAATAATATTTAGACTCTAAACATTATCTTATTCTCTTGGAGCACTTCGGTTAAGTGCATTGAGGTGGCACAGGAGCTGACAGAAGGAATTACGCTATTCCTAAGGGTTATGTGGAGATATTGCATGGATACTTCAGTTAGAACTCATGTGACAGAGTTGGTGGAGTTGATTGAGGAAGTAAGTGGAGTTGTATTCAGTTTAACTAATCTAAACATAGTTGAGCTATTTGTATTCAGTTTAACCAATTAATACAATTAGTGAGAGTGGTGTGAATTAATTATTAATTAATTCACTAATTATAAACTCATTAATCAACTAAAAGAATACATCTAGTTAACCCGATTGCATGGGCAGGTTTCGGTGGAGACCCGGTGAAGAGATAGGTGAAGAGCGATTGGTATCAGTTGTGACTATATTGTTGCATGATTTGCAACAACCAGTGATTGGAGATGCCAATGAGGATTGCGCAGTACAAGCCAGGTGGTTCAAATTTATTTATGAGCCATTCTTCAGCATTGATTGGGCAGTAGAGGTAGGCTATCAGGTGGCAAAGATTGGAGCATGTGTTTTGCTAGATCTAGCTTGATTAGTGTGTAGCAATTGTAGATTGTACTAAGAGCTTGTGAGGAGCTTTGTATGATGATTGTTACATGATCTCTATAACATATAATATACAGATAGTTGGGGTTTTCAGCTTTAATATTTCCCATGAAATACTGTGTTCATATGTTTGATTGTTTATGGTTTTAATGTGCACATGCGATTGTTTTTATTTCCGCAATTAATGATCAATGGTAGAAGAGATTTTGTATTGTGCATGAAGTTAAAATAGTGTGTGATTAGGAGAATATCGGTGGATAACATATCATTTATTCAAATTTCTACATGGTATCAGAGCGATATTGATCATTGGAGCAATTGCAAAACATTGTAGCGGTTGAGTTTTGAGCTGGTGGAATTCGAATTTGCAGTAGTGTTTTCTTGGTGTCGAAGTTGAGATGTCTTTCAAAGAATTGTGATTGGATTATTCCCTTGAGGGCAGCTCGAATTATATTGCATGGAAGGACAAGATGGAGGAGGTGCTGGATGACAATGGGTTGAAGGAGTTCATAGATGCAAAAATTCCAAAACCTACTTCTAGCGATGTTGCCATACTTGACGCATGGCAAAAGAAGACAGAAAAGTGTCAAATAATTCTGTTGGAAGGTGTGAAGGATAACATAGTGTCCAGACTTCATGGTAAGGCTTCTCCATTCTTGATGTGGAAAGCGTTGACAGACTTTTTCCAAAGCAAGAGCGACAGGAGGCCAGGAGAAGTTGGCGCTCAAGGATAAACAAACATAAAAATGGAGAAGAAGGCGATAGTATGCCCAAGTAGCTCACGAAGTTCATCCAATGCGGGGGATGAGGGCGGGAAGTGTGGGGGGTTACTATTGATGACAAGTACTTGGTGAGATTGGCTCTCCTTGGGCTTCGAAGGTTGGCATTCCTATCAGTCCTATCATGACTCTGTCGATGGTCGATCTGTCAATGGTCGGGAGAAGTTGCCGGGATGGGAGCGACTTTGGTCGGATCTCATGCAAGAGGAGATAAGGCGGACTACCAGGGACGGATCTTCATCGAAGGCATCTGATGAAGAAAATTGCGCTTTGGCTGCCAAAGAAAAGAAGGGGAAGAGCAAGAAATCTTCTCAGTCTGGTGCGAAAGGCAAGAAGCAAGACATATCCAAGGTGAAGTGTTTTCACTGTCACCAGCACGGACACTATGCCACAAATTGTCCGCATAAGAAGAAAAATAAGAAGGCTGCTGGATCTGCAGTGGGAGAGGCATTGGCCTCCCAGTTTGAACTGGATTTTTCACTGATCGCATGCTTGGTCTCAATTGTGATGGGTTAAGTGTGTTTTCTTGTAGGTGGTGCGTCTTTTCATGTGACGGAGACAAAGATTTTTTTACTGATCTGGATGAGAAGGATCTTGGAGTGCACATCGAGATGGGAAATGATGGTAGATATAGTGCGACTGGTATCAGGACCATTTCCTTTGAGAGGGAGTCTGGAAAACCTTTCATCTTGAAGGATGTCATGCATGTTCCAGGATTGAAGAAGAATCTGATCTCTGTGGCGATGTTGGAAGACAAGGGATATGATGTTGTATTTAGCAAGGGAAAGGATTTCCTACACAGTAAGGCAACTAATGAAGGGGTTCGAGTTAATATCCTTTATCAATTGCGGGTAGATGGCTGCAAAACAATGGCAGGCAAAGTGGAGGCAGTGGTGAGCCGAGATGAGGGTGAATTATGGCACAGGAGATTGGGCCATCTTCACCATGGTGCTTTGAAAATTTTGCAACAGATTTCTATTAGGCTTCTAGGGGTACTCTTGTGCATTCAAATCGATTTAGGATGTACCTTGGGAAAATTTGTGAAAGCCACCTTTCACGAGAAGGATAATCGCGCCACGATGATCCTTGAGAGAATTCACACAGACGTGTGTGGACCTTTCTCAGTAGCTTCGACAGCAAAGCACAGGTATTATGTGATATTTGTTGATGATTTTTCTCGTAAGTGTTGGATCTTCTTCATGCAGAAGAAGAGCGAGACATACTCAAAGTTCTGTGAGTTCAAGGCACTGGTTGAGAAATAATCGGGGAAGCAAGTGAAGGCTCTTAGGAGCGACAATGGTGGTGAATTCATCTCTAGTGAGTTCAAGGACATTTGCAACGGAGAAGGAATTCGAAGAGAGCTCATAGCATCTCATAACCCATAGCAGAATGGGGTTGCTAAGCGGAAGAACAGAATAATCGTGGGTGCTGCACAGGCGATGTTGAATTATCAGGGTCTTCCCATACACTTGTGGGCTAAGGCATGCAATACTGTGGTTTATGTGCAAAACCATTTTCCTCACAGGATACTTGGCATGAGTACACCCGAGGAGGCGTTTTCTGGTAAGAAGCCTGATATTTCCCATTTGAGGATTTTTGGTTCACCTGTTTACATTCATGTGACGAAGGATGCCAAGAAGAAGCTGGAGCCAACCGCAAAGGTTGGGATATTTGTGGGGTACACTGATACACCCCACAAATATCATGTGTATTTTCCAGACAGTCACAAGACTGTTGTGCGACGAGATATCAAATTTCATGAGGAGAAATCCATGAAGTGTTCGCTTGAGAGGGAGCCACACTTGCATGCATATGAGGAGATTTTAGTTCCTAAGGATGAGCCTCAGGATGTGGATCAGCCACAAGAGGAGGTTCATGGAGTGGAAGAGACCACTCATGCAGCGCCAACCATCAGAGGTTGGAAGCGCATTACAGAAGCTAAGCGACTGGCTCAAGATGCAGAGAGGATTGTAGGAGCACCTACATCATAGCACAGACAGAGACAGTCACCTGACTGGTATACTGGATACATGGCTCTTATGAGCAAGTCAATCATGACGGAGCCATCCTCTTTCGAGGAAGCTGTGGAGGATCCCGCATGGGTAGATGCCATGGTGGAAGAGTATGATTCAATTGTCAGAAACAGTGCATTGGGGATTGTCCCAAGGCCGGAAGGGAAATCAGTGGTGGGTTCGAGATGGATCTACAAAGTGAAGCAAGCAGCTGACGAGAGTGTGGAGAAGTACAAGGCAACTTTTGTTGCCCAAGGCTTCTCACAGATTGAGGGGATCGATTATGAGGAAAACTTTGCACCTATCGCAAGGTATTCTTCCATACGGACGATTCTTTCTCTCTCAACGCAGATGGGGTGGCACATTCATCAGATGGATGTGAAGACTGCATTCCTCAACAGGGTGATTGAGGAGGAGGTGTACATAGAGCAGCTCGAAGGTTTCGAGATCTTCAGCAGCAAGTCACATGTGTGCAGGCTCAAAAGAGCATTGTATGGGTTGAAACAAGCACCTCGTGCTTGGTACACACAGACAGACAGTTATTTCATCGGACTTGGATTCTCCAAGAGTGATGTAGATCCGAACCTATAACAGATTGTGGTGGAGGGTAAGTTGATGATCATTGTACTTTATGTAGATGATTTGATTTTGACAGGTGATGAATTGTTGATACACTCATGCAAGACTGATCTTGCAAAGGAGTTTGAGATGAAGGACTTGGGCCTCCTTCATTATTTCCTAAGATTGGAAATTTGGCAGCGCTATGATGGACTGTTTGTTTCTCAAGGCAAGTATGCCTGGGAGATACTGGAGAATTTCAACATGCATGGCTGCAAGCCTGTTGATACTCCTCTTCCTGGTGGATGGAGGAAGGAGGATGCTACTTCGGCAGAGGTAGTGGATGCCACTGTTTATCGACAGTTGGTGGGGTCGCTTATGTATCTGGTCAATACACGATCCGACATATGCTATCTTTGTTAACCAACTTTCACAAGCTATGGATTAAGCCTACCAAGCTCTTTTGAAGGCGGAAAGCATGTATTGAGATATCTCAGAGGCACATTGGGATATGGATTATGGTACAGACAGTCGGATGAGGTGAAGCTATGTGGCTTCACGGATGCAGATTGGGCAGGGAGCCCAACGGACAGAAAGAGCACATCTAGAGGGATTTTCAGTATCGGGTCGACAACAATTTCTTGGTACAGCAGGAAGCAGAGATCCATGGCACTCAGTTCAACAGAGGCCGAGTATATGGCAGCGAGTTTGGCTGCATGCGAGGCTATATGGATGAGGAAGATCCTGGTTGGGTTGTTCAATTCACACTTAGATCCTACTGTGATTTATTGTGATAATTAGAGTTGCATCTAACTCTCAGTTACTCCAGTATTTCATGATAGATCTAAACACATTGACATCCAGTATCATCATATCAGAGATTGTGTGCAGCGGAAGATCATGTTACTTTCATACATTCCCACGGAGGATCAGGATGTTGATATCTTGCCGAAGGCGCTCACCAAGAGCAAATTCAAATACCACAGAGGCAGGATAGGGGTGGCAGATAATCCTTATCTTGTTGAGAGGGAGTATTGAGATTGCAACAAGATGATGAGCTTAGTGGAAAGAAGTCGTCTTCACTAAGTGGACCCACAGGCTATTTTTGGCGCAAAGTCTATTTTTAGACATGTCGATCATATTCTATGAGTTGCAGGATGCTATTTGTGGATGGTTGGTCAAGTTGGAAAAATAGATGGACTTCTATTTTTAGACATATTGGGCGGAATCTATTTTTAGATTGCCAGTCTGTTGTGACCAGCAACAACCCCCCTTTTTATTTAATATTAGTAATAATACTAAATAAATGAGGACCCTTAGTTAAAAAATCCAAAAACTCAATTAGGATTTGTTTGCCTTTTCAAATAAAACTTTCTATCATAAACCTAATCCCTTAGAAAGAATATTTAGAAACACTTAAGTTTATGATAGATTATAATAAAATTGCTCTTTAAACAAGATAGCGCATCCATAACAAAATGATATATATAAAATGCATTGATCACAGATCGCATAGCGCAGAAAACAGAAATGATTAATGAATATCTTTTGCGCTTTTGTCAATTGTGCGCTTTTGCGATTTTGCGCT
The DNA here is from genome assembly GCA_034641835.2 of Pinus albicaulis. NCBI lineage: Eukaryota > Viridiplantae > Streptophyta > Pinopsida > Pinales > Pinaceae > Pinus > Pinus albicaulis. The sequence goes on along the minus strand of CM076571.1, from coordinate 947,549,138 downwards.
TTTGCGATTTTGCGATATGCGATTATGCGCTTTTGCGATTTTGCGATATGTGCTTTTGCGCTATTACGCAATTTTTGCTTTTGCGCTATTTTCATAATTGCGATAACTTCATTTTGCGATATTGCGACATTGCGATATTGCGATATTGCGCAGCAAATCGCAGATTGCAATGTCGCAGATTCATGTAGGCGCGCTATCCCAAGGCAATCTTCCCATATGTCAAATCCGTTATGCGCTTTAATGATCATATTAAATGATTGGATTGATTATAAATGGGAAATGAGATTGTGTTTAGATTGAAAGTCGTTCCACAATTAAAATATTATATTTCATCCGCTTTCACATTTAAAACAGTCTCATCACCTTTCTTATACCATTACTCTCATTTACTCATAAAACGCAGGCACGAAGGAGCAAACGTCTATACAAAGCTTCCGCTAAACACTATGGGTAAGAAGGAGAAGAGCTCAAATTTTGAAAACAAAGAAATGGCTTCGCTATATGCAGACACCGCCTGTAACAAGGATGCCGGTATATCCACTTGGGAAGGAATGTATAATCTGTTAGAAGAAGAAAACCCTGTGGTGATAAAAATTTCATCTACAGCAGGTTCAAAGAATACGTCTGAAGCAACCCTTAGAGACTTGGCTTGCTCATTTCTGCATAGAATAGCAGCAAGGCCAAGGATTCTCCCATATACAGACATGGTAAAATGGGTGCTGGACAGCACTAATATTTCAGATAGGCAATTTAGAACCCCATTTGAAGAGCTAATCGGGTCATTCACCACGGAAGACATGAAGTTGATGTATAAATTGCTAGAAACTCAAGCGCCTTATAATAAGCAATTTATGGAAAATTTTGCCAGAGAACATGCGAATCTGTCAGAATGCACACAAGAATGGACCAAAAGAGATGAACCATTGAAGAAAATCAAACACGAGTGGACAGTACCAAAAAAAAAATATGTTTCAGACGCTGTTCACAAGTTCAAATATCCAAGTGGGCAAATTGACACAGTTTCTACCACAAGATAAGGTATGTGAGTTTGCCAAAATTATCCTCTATAGAACTTTTAGAAGTTACTAAAGAAGCTGTTGGAGATCAAGAGTTCTCAGAGAAACATAAATCTCTTCTTGAGAAAAGTCGGGAGTCGAAGAGACTTGAAATAACTATAAAACAAAATGAGGAAACATTGATCAAATTCAAGACACTTAATGCTGAGCAAGGAAAAAGATGTGAAGCGTGTTCGGCACAAAGGAAAACTACTACGAAAGGATAAATTGATAAAAAGGAACTACTTTGGCTAAAAGTATAATATGAGAAAATGGGGAAGCAAAATCAAGATGAAATTGCAAAATTAATATCAGAGCAAAAAGCTCCAATAAAAGGAAAAGGCAGCAGAGGAGGCGGCTACAGCGGCAAACACTCTCACTGATTGTGTAAATGACAATTTACACAAAGCTAATTTGATCCCAGAAACTGTTCCAGGATATCTCCCACAGGAAAATCAACTGCAAACAGAATGGAGGCAAAAGGCAAAAGAAAGAGCAAAATCCATCCAAGGGCTGACAAGATTGAATTGGGACTCATACTGGATGTACTTAGTGAAGCCACACAGTCAGCACAGTGCGCTCAATTGTATCATCAATGCTACAGAGAAGATTGCTCCTATGCTTGCCGACTCTGTCTTTTCAGGACAGTTGAATTCTGAAGTCGATCAACCGCATCTTCTCAAAACTATGCTAGATGCCTGCAAGTTTAAAGATCAAGTTCATAGATAGATAGATTTAGTTTTAATTTCACTGTATTTTAGCCTAGGAAAAGGACGGTCATTGAACCAAATCCTTAATTTTTGTAATAAACTATTTTTAGATTTAGCTAAGTAGTATTTAAACCCCTCTCATGCATTTAGAGAAGGGTCCTGGATCTTAATATTTTTGGACTTGGAGATTGCATTTTTGTACTCCATTGTCTTATATATTTTTTAAAAAGGATCACATCTGGTGATTTTCATGCGGAATTATCTTTGAAGTGTTGCATTTCTGTACCTTGGAATTTGATTTTGCATTAGAGTTACTGGATAGAGTATCAGATTGCATTTGAAAGTCTTCAAGATGAACGAGGTATTTCTATCTGTTCACTGTTGATCTCTTTTGTCTTATGATATTCGTTTTAAAATTGCTATCATTTATATGTATATTGGTTTTCACAACGCTTCCTTTTATATATCATTTTTTAGTATAATTGAAACGTTATTTTTCATAGTTACATGTAAATGGTATACAATGATGAATGCAATATGTTTATATAACTCTGTTTAATTTCTTAAACAGAGTTATCTTTATTTGTTTTTGCACATTTCAATTTAATTAATAATACATTTTCATGGTTATTGTTGAATTGGAACAATCTTAAGTTGTATTCACATATAATTACCCGGGTTAGTGTTAGAATTTCTTTATCAGCATTTAGTTTAAATTAGATAGTTTTACTTCAGTTAATTTAGTCCCATTTCCACCCATCCAATCCAATCCATTTAGTTACAATGAAACTGGTCCTTTAAATCCAGTCGAAGCCACCATACCAAACGGAAAAGGAGTTGTCTTAAGGTCCCGACCGGGTGGTTTTCCCCGATGTTTGAAGCAGAGATTTTCTAGGCTTCAACACAGTCTAAAAATAGATATGTCGAATATTATTAGCTCTTACTAATATTTGGACTATAAACATTATCTTATTCTCTTGGAGCACTTCAGTTAAGTGCACAGATGTGGCACAGGAGCTGACAGAAGGAATTACGCTATTCCTGAGGGTTAAGTGGAGCTATTACATGGATACTTCAGTTAGAACTCATGTGACAGAGTTTGGTGGAGTTGATTGAGGAAGTTAATGGAGTTGTGTTCAGTTTAACTAATCTAAACATAGTTGAGCTATTTGTATCTAGTTTAACTGATTGATACAATTAGTGAGAGTGGTGTGAATTAATTGTTAATTAATTCACTAATTATAAACTCATTAATCAACTAAAGAATACATCAGTTAACTTCAGTGCATGGACAGTTTCAGTGGAGACCAGTGAAGAGATAGGTGAAAGAGCAGTGTGACTATCAGTTGTGACTATATTGTTGCATGATTTGCAACAACCAATGATTGGAGATGCCAATGAGGATTGCGCAGTACAAGCCAGGTGGTTCGAAGTTATTTATGAGCCATTGTTCAGCATTGATTGTGCAGTAGAGGCAGGCTATCAGGTGGCAGATATTGGAGCATGTGTTTTGCTAGATCTAGCTTGATTAGTGTGTAGAAATTGGAGATTGTACTGAGAGATTGTGAGGAGCTTTGTATGATGATTGTTACATTATCTCTATGACATATAATATACATATATTTTGGGTTTTCATCTTTAATATTTCCCATGAAATACTGTGTTCATATGTGTGATTGATTATGGTTTTAATGTGCGCATGCGATTGTTTTTATTTCCGCAATTAATGATCAATGGTAGAAGAGATTCTGTATTGTGCATGAAGTTAAAATAGTGTGTGATCAGGAGAATATCGGTGGATAAAATATCAGTTTTTCAAATTTCTACATGGTATCAGAGCGATATTGATCGTTGGAGTAATTGCAAAACATTGAAGCGATTGAGTTTTGAGCTGGTGGAATTCGAATTTGCAGCAGTGTTTTCTTGGTGTCGAAGTTGAGATGTCTTTCAACGGATTGCGATTGGAGTATGCCCTTGAGGGCAGCTCGAATTATATTGCATGGAAGGATAGGATCGAGGTGGTGCTGGATGACAATGGGTTGAAGGAGTTCATAGATGCAGAAATTCCAAAACCTACTTCTAGCAATGCTACCGTACATGACACATGGCAAAAGAAGACAGCAAAGTGACGAAGGATTCTGTTGGAAGGTGGGAAGGATCACATAGTGTCTAGCCTTCATGGTAAGGCTTCTCCATTCTTGATGTGGAAAGCTTTGACAGATTTATTTCAAAGCAAGAGTGACCAGAGGAAGTTGGCGCTCAAGGATAAACTCAGAAACGTAAAAATGGAGAAAGGCGACAGTATGCCCAAGTACCTCACGAATTTCATCCAATGCAAGGATGAGCTGGGAAGTGTGGGGGTTACTATTGATGATGAGGACTTGGTGAGCTTGGCTCTCCTTCGGCTTCTAAAGAGTTTGCATTCCTATCAGGACTCTGTCAATGGTCAAGATAAATTTCCAGGATGGGAGCGACTTTGGTCGGATCTTGTGCAAGAGGAGATAAGGCGAAGTACCAGGGACAGATCTTCATCAAAGAACTCAGATGAAGAAAATTTTTCTTTGGCTGCCAAAGCAAGGAAGGGGAAGAGCAAGAAGAATGCTTCTCAATCCGGTGCGAAAGGCAAGAAGCAGGACATGTCCAAGGTGAAGTGCTTTCACTGTCACCAACACGGACATTATGCCACTAATTGTCCACAGAAGAAGAAAAATAAGCAGGCTTCTGGATTTGCAGCTGGAGAGGCCTTAACCTCGTAGTTTGAGCTAGAATTTTCACTGATCGCAAGTTTGGCCTCAATTTTGATGGGTTCAGTGTGGTTTCTTGACAGTGGTGCGTCTTTCCATATGACCGGAGACAAAGATTTGTTTATTGATCTAGATGAGAAAGATCTTGGAGTGCACATCGATATGGGCGATGATGGTAGATACACTGCAACCGGTATCGGTACCATTTCCTTTGAGAGGGAGTCTGGTAAACCCTTCGTATTGAAGGAAGTGATGCATGTTCCAGGATTGAAGAAAAATCTTATCTCTGTGGCAATGTTAGAAGACAAGGGATATGATGTTGTCTTTAGCGAGGGAAAGGCTTTCCTGCGCAGTAAGGCAACTGGTGAGACCTGGAGGATAGGGGTTTGAGTTAAGAACCTTTATAAATTGCAGGTATATGGTTGCGCAACAATGGATGGCAAGGCAGAAGGAGTGGTGAGATGGGATGATGGCGAGCTGTGGCACTGGAGATTCGGCCACCTTCACCATGGAGCTTTAAAGATACTGCAGTAGATTTCTAATGGGCTTCCTAAGGGTACTCTTGCATAGTCAGATCAGTGCAAGGGATGTACCTTGGGAAAATTTGTGAAAGCCACCTTTCACGAGAAGGATAGTCGCGCCATGACAATCCTTGAGAGAATTCACACAGATGTGTGTGGACCAATCTCAGTAGCTTCGACAGCAAAGCACAGGTACTATGTGATATTTTTTGATGATTTTTCTCGTAAGTGCTGGATCTTCTTCATGCAGAAGAAGAGCAAGACATACTCAAAGTTCTGTGAGTTCAAGGCACTAGTTGAGAAAGAATCGGGGAAGCAGGTGAAGGCTCTTAGGAGTGACAATGGTGGTGAATTCATCTCTAGCGAGTTCAAGGACTTTTGCAGCGGAGAAGGAATTCGAAGAGAGCTCATAGCACCTCATAACCCACAGTAGAATGGGGTTGCTGAGCGGAAGAACATATCGATCATCGGTGCTGCACGGGTGATGTTGCATGATCAGGGCCTTCCCATACACTTGTGGGCTGAGGCATGCAATACTGCGGTTTATGTGCAAAACCGTTGTCCTCACAAGATACTTGGCATGAGTACACCTGAGGAGGCGTTTTCTGGTAAGAAGCCTGATATTTCCCATTTGAGGATTGTTGGTTCACCTGTTTATATTCATGTGACGAAGGATGCCAGGAAGAAGCTGGAGCCGACCGCAGAGGTTGGGATATTTTTGGGGTACACTGATACACCCCACAAATATCATGTGTATTTTCTAGACAGTCGCAAGACTGTTGTGCGACGAGATATCAAATTTCATGAGGAGAAAGCCATGAAGTGTTTTCTTGAGAGGGAGCCACACTTGCACGCAGATGAGGATCTTTTAGTTCCTAAGGATGAGCCTCAGGATGTGGATGAGCCACAAGAGGAGGTTCATGAAGTGGAAGAGACCACTCATGCAGCGCCAACCATCAGAGGGCGGAAGCGCATTACAGAAGTTGAGCGACTGGCTCAAGATGCAGAGAGGATTGTAGGAGCACCTACATCAAAGCGTAGATAGAGACAGTCACCTGACTGGTATACTGGATACATGGCTCTTATGAGAAAGTCTATCGTGACGGAGCCATCCTCTTTCAAGGAAGCTGTGGAGGATCCCGCATGGGTAGATGCCATGGTGGAAGAGTATGATTTGATTTTCAGAAATAGTGCATTGGAGATTGTCCCAAGGCCGGAAGGGAAATCAGTGGTGGGTTCGAGATGGATCTACAAAGTGAAGCAAGTAGCTGACGAGAGTGTGGAGAAGTACAAGGCAACATTTGTTGCCCAAGGCTTCTCACAGATTGAGGGGATCGATTATGAGGAAACCTTTGCACCTGTTGCAAGGTATTCTTCCATACGGACGATTCTTTCTCTCTCAGCGCAGATGGGGTGGCACATTCATCAGATGGATGTGAATAATGCGTTCCTCAACGGGGTGATTGAGGAGGAGGTGTACATAGAGAATCATGAAGGTTTCGAGATATTTAGCAGCGAGTCACATGTGTGCAGGCTCAAAAGAGCGTTGTATGGGTTGAAACAAGCACCTTGTGCTTGGTATACACGGATAGACAGTTATTTCATCGGACTTGGATTCTCCAAGAGTGAGGCGGATCCGAACCTATACCAGATTGTGGTGGAGGGTAAGTTTATGATCATTATACTTTATGTAGATGATTTTATTTTGACAGGTGATGAACTGTTGATACACTCATGTAAGGTTGATCTTGCAAAGGAGTTTGAGATGAAGGACTTGGGCCTCCTTCATTATTTCCTGGGATTGGAAATTTGGCAGCGCTATGATGGATTGTTTGTTTCTCAAGGCAAGTATGCCTGGGAGATACTAGAGAAGTTCAACATGCATGGCTGCAAGCCTGTTGATACTCCTCTTCCTGGTGGATGGAGGAAGGAGGATGCTACTTCAGCAGAGGTAGTGGATTCCACTGTTTATTGACAGTTGGTGGTGTCGCTTATGTATCTGGTCAATACACGACCCGACATATGCTATGTTGTTAACCAACTTTCACAAGCTATGGTTAAGCCTACCAAGCTCTTTTGGAAGGCAGGCAAGCATGTATTTAGATATCTCAGAGGCACATCGGGATATGGATTATCGTATAGACAGTCGGATGAGGTGAAGCTATGTGGCTTCACGGATGCAGATTAGGCAGGGAGCCCAACGGACAGAAAGAACACATCTGGAGGGATTTTCAGTATCGGGTCGACAGTAGTTTCTTGGTACAGCAGGAAGCAGAGATCCGTGGCACTCAGTTCAGCAGAGGCCAAGTATATGGCAGCGAGTTTGGCTGCATGCGAGGCTATATGGATGAGGAAGATCCTCTCAGGTTGTTTGGTTCACACTTAGATCCTACTGTGATTCATTGTGATAATCAGAGTTGCATCAAACTCTCGATTAATCCAGTATTTCATGATAGATCTAAACACATTGACATTCGGTATCATCATATCAGAGATTGTTTGCAGCGGAAGATCATGTTACTTTCATACATTCCCACGGAGGATCGGGATGCTGATATCTTGACGAAGGTGCTCACCGGGAGCAAATTCGAATACCACAGAGGCAGGATAGGGGTGGAAAATAATCCTTATCTTGTTGAGAGGGAGTGTTGAGATTGCAACAAGATGATGAGCTTAGTGGAAAGAAGTTGTCTTCACTAAGTGGGCCCGCAGGCTATTTTTGGCGCAAATTCTATTTTTAGACTATGTCTATTTTTAGACATGTCGATCATATTCTATGAGTTGCAGGATGCTATTTGTGGATGGTTGGTCAATTTGGAAAAATATATGGACTTCTATTTTTAGACATTTTGGGCGAAATCTATTTTTAGATTGCCAGTCTAAAAATAGATATGTCGAATATTATTAGCTCTTAATAATATTTGGACTATAAACATTATCTTATTCTCTTGGAGCACTTCAGTTAAGTGCACAGATGTGGTACAGGAGCTGACAGAAGGAATTACGCTATTCCTGAGGGTTAAGTGGATCTATTGCATGGATACTTCAGTTAGAACTCATGTGACAGAGTTTGGTGGAGTTGATTGAGAAGTTAATGGAGTTGTGTTCAATTTAACTAATCTAAACATAGTTGAGCTAGTTGTATCTAGTCTAACTGATTGATACACTAGTGAGAGTGGTGTGAATTAATTATTAATTAATTCACTAATTATAAACTCATTAATCAACTAAATAATACATCAGTTAACTTCAGTGCATGGACAGTTTCAGTGGAGACCAGTGAAGAGATAGGTGAAAGAGCAGTGTGACTATCAGTTGTGACTATACTGTTGCATGATTTGCAACAACCCGTGATTGGAGATGCCAATGAGAATTGCGCATTACAAGCTGGGTGGTTCGAAGTTATTTATGAGCCATTCTTCAGCATTGATTGCGTAGCAGAGGCAGGCTATCAGGTGGCAGAGATTGGAGCATGTGTTTTGCTAGATCTAGCTTGATTAGTGTGTAGAAATTGGAGATTGTACTGAGAGCTTGTGAGGAGATTTGTATGATGATTGTTACATGATCTCTATGACATATAATATACAGATAGTTGGGGTTTTCATATTTAAGCTTTCCCATGAAATACTGTGTTCATATGTGTGACTGTTTATGGTTTTAATGTGCGCATGCGACTGTTTTTATTTCCTCAATTAATGATCAATGGTAGAAGAGATTTTGTATTGTGCATGAAGTTAAAATAGTGTGTTATCAGGAGAATCTCGGTGGATAACATATCAGTTATTCAAATTTCTACAGCCTCATGTATATCTCCTCTTCCAGATACCCATGAAGAAATTTTGTCTTCACATATATCAGTTCTACCTCAAAATTAAATGCAGCAACAATAGATAAAAGTGATCTAATAGAAGTAACCTTGGCAACAGGAGAAAAAATATCACCAAAATCAATTCCTAGCACCTGGGAATAACCGTTTGCTACCAACTGAGCTTTGTATTTCTCCACCTTTCCTTCTACATTCATCTTCTTCTTAAACACCCATTTTCTCTCGATGGCCTTCCTTCCAGCTGGCAACTCCACCAGATCCCATGCCTCATTTTTGTGCAAGGATGCCATTTCATCAACTATGGCCCCCTTCCAGAGTTTTCCATCCTCTGAATCCACTGCCTCCCTGGAAGCTCTAGTATCATCATCACTGATAGTTAAAGAAAAATTTGAATAAAAAGCAGATGGACTATACCTTTCTAGTTGTCTTCTTTCCCGAACTGATGTTCTCACAGCTGGAGTTTGTGGCTCTTCCTCTTCTGAATCTTGTTCTATTGTAGAGCCTAATTCATCCTCCTTTAGCTCAAACACTATCTTCTTAGGTTCCTTAGGTAGGATTTCATATTTAACAACATCTTTCACCTCTCTAAATACCACATCTTGACTATGCACTAAATTCCTTGTTTCTGGGTTCCAAAGCTTGTAACCTTTTAAACCATCCTTATACCAAATAAAGATGCAATTTTCAAATTTATTATCCAACTTGGTCATTTTCTCCTTTGGAACATGTACATATGCATCACATCCAAATACACTCATATGTGAAAGAGAGGGTTTCTTACCAGTCACCTCATGTAGAGTCTTATCCTCCAACGCTAATGAAGGTGACCTGTTAACCAGGTAACATACAGTCTCCAGTGCCTCTGCCCATAATTTGTGTCATAACCTGGTACCACTAAGCATGCTTCTTGTATTTTCTATCAGTGTTCTGTTCATTCATTTTGCTGAGGTGTGTATGGAATTGTCTTTTGTCGTGCTATACCACACTTCTTACAGAACTCTTCAAATTCCTTCTTGTAGAACTCTCCACCATTATCTGTCCTTAGCACCTTTATTTTCTTCTTTGTCTGATTTTCCACCAGAGCCTTAAATTCTTTAAATCTGTCAAATATTTTAGGTTTCTTATTCAATAAATATATCAATGTATTCCTTGAGAAGTCGTCTATGAATAAAACATAGTACACACACTTACCCAGTGATGGAACCGACACAGATCCAAACACATCGTTGTGCATAAGCTCTAATATCTTGTTCACCCTCTTAGCACCAGAAGGAAAACCCACCCGATTTTTCTTCCCATATACACAATGTTCACAAAAATTTAAATCTAGAGAGAAATTAGACATACCTTCTACCATACCATTTCCATGTTGTATCCAAAGGCCCTTCTCTCCAATATGTCCAATCCTTTGATGCCATAGCCTGGTCTTTTCTCCAAAGACCGCTAGGCTTTCTGCTCCACTTTCAAGAACCACATAATTGTTGCACCCATCAATAATAGTGCTACCCTGAAGCTTGTACAGAGTTCCAATCCAAACTCCCCACATTAATACCAGTGCTCCCTGAACCATCTTGCACGTATCTTTATCGAACACTGTTTTTATGTTAGATGATCCAAATATCATAGTTTAAAGCTAGGATAAAATATTTATTAAATTAGAATATTTAAATTAATATTGGAGACACTTAGAAATAGAATATTGTGCAAAAGATATAACTCTAGAAAAGTGTCGTATCATAGGCTCTAATATAGGAAAAAAGTTAGTAGATTTGTTAAAAGGATATTTATTGTAAATGGACACTTGTTTTTTTATTGAATGGTCCATAACTAAAATAGGTTAGGACATGTATCTTATAAATAGGTCATTTTCCTAATTGCAAGAGTGTTAGAGCCTACGGGTGTAAACTCTTGCAAATTTCTCATGTAATTTCTTTTCCTATTAATAAAATTATGTGTCTGAGGACACTTCTGCCATTATTGCGGTATCAGAGCACCAGTAATGCAGATTATGTGAAGGTGGAGATTTCAACTATGCAGGCTTTTCGAATAGTCTACCAAACGATTAATTGCTATGCAATCTATTCAAATTTTATTAAGGAAAATAAATTTATTTTTTTATGATTATTTATTCATAGATCATTTAATCTGTAATTTTATTTGAGCATCGTAAATTCCTTTAGAATATTCGGTTCTGCCTCTCCAAAAAACCATCCCTATACTTCACGCAGCTCAACTACCCTCTTCCTCTGCGTTAATATCATTGACATCACGGGAACTGTTTCCTTTATTTGAAGATAGATATGTGTTGCTTTGTTTGTAGCATTTAGCAGTGCATTGCTTGAAAATTTTCTTGAATTTCTTAAATTCAACGTAGGAGACTCCGGGGAGTCACTCCTAGTGTCTTTGTATGTGCTCCTAGTACTTCTTACAGAACTTCATCACTAAATCCTCCCAATGCACAGATAATTAACCAAGAGCTTGTATATCAAGGCTGAGATTCCCAAAGTAACAAAAAATCGATTCCGCTATTCCTCGGCTCCAAGGCAGTCTATCTTCACGCTGAAGTGAAATTTAGAAGATAAGTGCAAATGAAAAGGGAATCTCGCAAAAAAACATTGCTCGGCCTTAAATATCCAAAGAGACCTATAGCGACCGATGATAACTGAAGCTAGAAGCGTGTTTATAACACTCGCCCCACACTACTTAAATATCTTCAGCGCGTCCAAACCCGTTGAAGATCGTGTTAACCACCTATGAAATTTTTGACAAGAAAACAGGTGGCTAAATTGTTTTCGAGCCTTCAAGAAATACATTTCCTATGAAAACATATCATTCTTGAAGTCTCTGTGTGTCTTTTTCCCTTTGAACAATCTTCACTTATGTTTCCATGAAAAAGCCTCTCTGTTTGTGGAATAATTTTGCTCAATAAGGCCTCCATCTGCCCATTTTGTCCCCTCAAAACCCCACTTTTCATCCTCGTTTCCCCTCACAAATTTCCTCTCAAAATCCCTCATTAACCCTCTAAATCATCCTAACTCCCCTTTAAACCTTACAAATATCCTTTTTCTGGCTTAAAAACCCCTTATTCCCCCTACCGAAACCCTCCTTTTGGCCTTAAAAAGCACTAAAATTAAGCCAAAAACCCCCTTTTACATTATAGTCCTAAGCCCCTTTCGGTTAAGCCCTAAACCACTTCTCCACCATGTGACCCGTCATCGGAACTAAGCACTAAGGACCTGGGTGCTTATCGCAATCGGAGAGTTCATGTGAGCACATTTCTTTTGTTACCTTAAAAAGTTCCGATGCGATTGAGTTTTGGTCTATTAGACCCGCGCTGCAATCTCAACCATCGATCTGTAAAGATCTGACGTCCAGCGCTTGTCTCTCACCGCGCCCGCCTCACCCCTTTGTCAACCCCACTGACTGAATATATACCATTGATCTCCCCGCCAGATCTAATGGCTATCGCTACATCGCACCATCGCAAATGGGAAGTTTCTTAAGGTGCCACTTCCCGTTTCCCTAATTAGCTATCTCTGATCCAATCGCAACTGTTGATTTTCCACCCATCCAATGGCCCTCATTTCTCCCGCTCCATTCCTGTGCCCCCATTCTTCTCCCTGTCGATTTAATCTCCACTATCGATCTTGTTCCGGATCAGACGGCTGGCGCCCAATTACACCATCGCCAATCGGAAGTTTTAAATGTGTCACCCTCTGCCTCCCCCGATTGCGATCTTTCGATTCGATCGCGACCGTCCATGTGATCTAGATTGACGGCCCATATTGCATCGTGTCCTCCACCATATTTCTTCATCGGACCTTCCAAAAAGTTCATCATTTAATCCCATCGTTGATCTCCTCCTGAGATCTAACGGCCCACAAACAATCGCCCTCCGGGTCCCACCACTTAATCTCCTCTGATTTCATTTGTTTTACCTATTTTCCTTTATATTTCATCCAAAGGTTAAACTTGTATGTTTAACACTAAATCTTATTTCTTTCATCTAAATTGCCTCTCCGGTAAATCTTGACCGTTGATCATCACCTCCCTATCTAACCCGACAGTCTGCGACCCTCTTCCCACCAGACCTTCATCAGACCATTTCTTCACCATTTTGCAGTTATTTTCACCAGTTTTTCACCTTCCGCCACCATCCTCCATGGCCTTCGCAACAATATTCCACCTCTCCCTTGTATTTTTTAACAGGTTTATCATGTTTTGTAGGGATTTCAGAGTGAGAAATTCACTTTGTCTCCACAGTCACAGTCACTATGGCTGAGAGCGCAAAGAGGCAATTACAGCAGCAGCAAAGTGAATCAGCAGAGAAGGATTAAAGGGGTTAAAGCTTGTTATTGAATATTTAATGCTTTAATCCCGTGTTCAAAGGACAGAGGCACAGTTAGAGATCCTGAAGATTATTAAGAGGCCTAATAAGCCCTAAAGAGCGCACAAAGAGTCATATCAATGTTTCAGCTTTAGCATAATGTATTTCTCCTGAAAGGACACCTTCCTATAGAAGTCTCCATGCCTCCTCGAGCCCTTAACAGGTAGTACACTGATAGAAGCTTCTTAAAGACTGTCAGGACAACAGTAATGGGAGCATGGAGAGACCTGCAGACTTTCTATCCCGGTTACTTATTTCAGAAGGCTATACAGAGTACCAAACAGCCAGAAAGGACTTAAAAGAAACATCTGAGGCTATGGTCAGCCTGACAGAGACTTCAAACCAGAATACAGAGTACAGTGCAGATCCATTTAGCAAAGTGGGCACAAATACTTCCTCCACTTTGTCTTAATGAGATCAATTAAATGTACATCTACTCCTGCTATTACTCATTCTCCTATAAGAACTCTCGTAGAACATATTGTAAAGGTTGTTGTTGTTGTTGTTAGTTGTAGGGATTCATTCGAATGTTAGAACAATTATTGGGGGAAGTAGCTGAGTAGTTTGCAATTTAGTAGGCTGGAAGGAGGAAGTTTCGATTGTAATCAGCCATTGAGCTCAAAGTATGTGACTGGTTTTGCACATCAATTGAACAAGCAGATTTCACAGGATCCTGGTCTATATTTCTGGTGATGTTTCTCTTACTGCAATTGTCTCATTACATTATTCATGTTGTTTCATTTTTCTCTGATAAGAATCAGTAAATTTGGCTTAGGATATACCCCTGCATGGTACCCTAATGTTTTGTTGCTCTTCTTATCTTAAATGTTTTCCGTTGATTGTGTATCTAAGAGCAAATTCATACCATTTAACCAGTCAAAAATGTTGGTCCATCTCATGCGTACTGATGTATGAATTCGGGGTTTGTTGCTTAGATGTTCTTGCTAGGTTTAAGCTGGAATAATTGGGATACCAGGGATTTAGAGTTAGCCCTGTCCACTGGGGACCTTTTCCAACAGATTGGCCTTTCTAAGATCCCTTTAAGCTGGTGTCAAAAGCATTGAAGGTTAAAAGCCCTTCTCTGATCTTAGGCCTAGTTCTATGTTAAATCTTAACTCTATTTTTCCTTGAGAGTATGTTGAAAGCAGGCCTGGAGCTAAATGACCTTTGACCTGATCTTAAGCTACCCTTTGTGTCTCCATGAGATTGTCCTTTGAGTATGTCAAATCAGGTCTGGATTTAAATGACATCTGACCTGATCTCCAGACAGAAATTGGGTTTCTTTCTTTCTTTCACCTTCACTCCTTATTGTTCCATTCCACCATCTATCTAAAATATCCTTTAGTATAGATGACTTGCCCTATGGAGAGCCTTGGTTAGTTGTTATGCAAGTAATTCCCTTTCATGACTCCATAGCCCAATGGACTTGGCACTTTCTTGACCTATCTTCTTTTGCCGAAACATCCTGCTACTATGTTCCTTTTTCATTCCACATAACCTTCTCAGTTAATGATCTCCAACCCAACAACCAAATCATTTAAAAACCCTTGTGCTTCATACCTAGCCTAATACCTCATTTTTTAGCTTCAAAGATATATATCATTCTTTGCCTTTTATAGAGAGATCCCTCTCTGGATCCAGGAGGGCTAGATCCTGAGGTCCCAAAGTGGTTTGATGTTGTCTCATCATTTGGTATTGCCAAATTTTCCAAATCATGGGAACGCCAACATAATGGCGACTCCACTAGGGAGATTCTAAGTATTTTCCATCTTATACATCCTTAGGACCTCATAAGTCCAGATCTCTGGTTAGATTTGGTAGTAAATCACTGTGGTGGATAGTAAATATCCTTGAACATCTTAAATAATCCACCTGGAAACTCCACAGTTCCTAAATGATTAAAAGACTCCGCTGGTGATCAGTAGGCCACTGATTACCTTTCTTTTCACAAGACTCCACTGGGAGACCAGTCACATTACAACATCATCCATGCTAAAGACCCAGACACTTCACTAATGGAAGACTCTGAAAAATTTGCAGAAATGCATCCAAGTCTCATAGCAGAGTTTCAGTATGGAATAGCAAGTGTACTGGCGAAAACTGAATGGGAGGACCTTCCAAAGGTTGTCCTTCTCAGCTCAAAACTCAATACTCAACCTGTGCTTAAGAAAATGTTTTTAGATTTGGTGGTTGAAAGATGTGAAGCTGAGATTGAACTTTTGAACTCACAAGAAAAATCATATCAGTTCAGAGACCCCAAAGCGTTTTTGGAAAGTCTCCCTCCCTCGAAGAAAGAAGAGACTCCACTACCTCTCGATGTGCAGGAAAAATATGATCGGGTTTTCAAGAGCCACGCTGAAGATGCAGTGGAAGATGCAGTAATCAAAGATGTCCAGGATACAGACTGCCTACGAGTCATGGGAGGCCTAAAAGAAGAAAGTGTACATCATGTATTCATTGATCCTGTGGAAGAGTATATGGAGGCCCTGATTAGCTCAAATTATCCAGCATTGTTCCTTCGCAGGGGCCAGATTCATCAGGAGTGGTCACCACTGATGGTGACATCAGTTTGGAAGAACCACATGCAAAACACCCTGTGGTTATCTCCAACAAGCAGTCAGTTCTTCTACCCTTTTTTGTTATTGCTTGACTAGCTGCACTGGCATTATTGTATCACCTAGAACATCAGAGATTTCCAAGTAGAGTAGAGTAGGTAGGAAGTCTCAATAAAGCTTAGCATGTGAGCATGTAGTTAATTTTTTTTAATCTCTGCAAAGTCCAGCAAGCTAGACAGTCTAATCCTGGCTTGACTGTTTTGCAATTTCTGTCTTAGAATGTAGAGAATAAATCTACTAGATAGTTTAATCCTAGCAGATATTAGTTTAGGTAGAGAAGCTATGAGGCCAACTGTCTAATCTAGTCTTATGGAGTAATAAGGGTAGAAATAGAATATGTTTATTTTCCTGTTTGTAAAAAATTGATGATGTAAAGGGTCTGCAAGTCCAAATGCACCCAGAAGAAAAAATGTTAGGACATAGATTGGGTAGGTAGTCGTTTGGGAGAATTTTTACTACTGATGTAATGTCTTCATGATTTGTGGTAGCTGATCCAGAAAATAAAAATATGCGTCAAGTACCAGGCATCTGGTCTACACCAAATATTATTTTCTAAATTCTTGACACCTTCAAGAAGATGCCATCCCCATGTGGAGCCACTATTAGCCACCTATGAAATTTTTGACAAGCAAACAGGTGGCTAAATTGTTTTCGAGCCTTCAAGAAATACATTGCCTCTGAAAACATATCATTCTTGAAGCCTCCGTGTGTCTTTTTCCCTTTGAACAATCTTCACTGTTGTTTCCATGAAAAAGCCTCTCTGTTTGTGGAATAATTTTGCTCAAAAAGGCCTCCATCTGCCCATTTTGTCCCCTCAAAACCCCACTTTTCATCCTCATTTCCCCTCACAAATTTCCTCTCAAAATCCCTCATTAACCCTCTAAATCATCCTAATTCCCCTTTAAACCTGACAAATATCCTTTTTCTGGCTTAAAAACCCCTTATTCCCCCTACCGGAACCCTCCTTTTGGCCTTAAAAAGCACTAAAATTAAGCCAAAAACCCCCTTTTACATTATATGCCTAAGCCCCTTTGGTTAAGCCCTAAACCACTTCCCCACCATGCAACCCAGCACCGAAACCGAGCGCTAAGGCCCTGGGCGCTTATTGCAATCGGAGCATTCATGTGAGCGCATTTCTTTTGTTACCTTAAAAAGTTCCGATGCGATTGAGTTTTGGTCTATTAGACCTGTGCTGAAATCTCAGCCGTTGATCTGTAAAGATCTGACGGCCAGTGCTTGTCTCTCACTGCACCCACCTCGCCCCTTTTTCAACCTCGCCGATTGAATATAGACCGTTGATCTTGTTCAGGATCAGACAGCTGGTGCTCAGTCACACCATCGCCAATCGGAAGTTTTAAATGTGTCACCCTCTGCCTCCCCCGATTGCGATCTTCTGATTCGATCGCGACTGTCCATGTGATCTAGATCGACGGCCCATATTGCATCGCGTCCTCCACCATATTTATTCATCGGACCTTCCAAAAATTTCATCATTTAATTCCCGCCGTTGATCTCCTCCTAAGATCTAACGGCCCACTATCAATCGCCCTCCGGGTCCCACCACTTAATCTCCTCTGATTTCATTTGTTTTACCTATTTTCCTTTATATTTCCTCCAAAGGTTAAAATTTTATGTTTAACACTAAATCTTATTTCTTCCGTCTAACTTGCCTCTCCGGTAAATCCTGACCGTCGATCATCACTTTCTTATCTAACCCGACGGTCTACGACCCTCTTCCCACCAAACCTTCATCAAACCATTTCTTCACCATTTCGCAGTGATTTTCACCAGTTTTTCACCTTCTTCCACCATCCTCCATGGCCTTCGCAGCAATATTCCACCTCTCCCTTGGATTTTTTAACAGGTTTATCATGTTTTGCAGGGATTTCAGAGTGAGAAATTCACTCTGTCTCCATAGTCACAGTCATTGTGGTTGAGAGCGCAGAGAGGCCATTACAGCAACAGCAAAGTGAATCAGCAGAGAAGGATTGAAGGGGTTAACGCTTTAATCTCGTGTTCAAAGGACAAAGGCATAGTTAGAGATCCTGAAGATTATTAAGAGGCCTAATAAGGCCTAAAGCACGCACAAAGAGTCATATTAGTGTTTCAGCTTCAGCAGAACGTATTTCTCCTGAAAGGACACCTTCCTACAGAAGTCTCCATGCCTCCTCAAGCCCTTAATAGTTAGTACACTGATAGAAGCTTCTTAAAGACTGTCAGGACAGCAATAATGGGAGCATGGAGAGACCTGCAGACTTTCTATCCCGGTTACTTATTTCAGAAGGTTGTACAGAGTACCAAACAGCCAGAAAGGACTTCAAAGAAACATATGAGGCTATGGTCAACCTGACAGAGACTTCGAAACAGACTACAGAGTATAGTGCAGAGCCATTTAGCAGAGTGGGCACGAATACTTCCTCCACTCTATCTTAATGAGATCAATTAAATCTACATCTACTCCTGCTATTACTCATTCTCCTATAAGAACTCCCGTAGAAAATATTGTATAGGTTGTTGTTGTTGTTGTTGTTAGTTGTAGGGATTCATTCGACTGTTAGAATAGTTATTGGGGGAAGTAACTGAGTAGTTTGTAATTTAGTAGGCTGGGAGGAGGAAGTTTGGACTTTAATCAGCCATTGAGCTCAAAGTATGTGACTGGTTTTGCACATCAATTGAACAAGCAGATTTCACAGGATCCTGGTCTATATTTCTGGTGATGTTTCTCTTACTGCAATTGTCTCATTACATTATTTATTCTGTTTCATTTTTCTCTGATAAGAATCAGTAAATATGGCTTAGGATATACCCCTGCATGGTACCCTAATGCTTTCCTACTCTTCTTATCTTTGATGTTTTCCGTTGATTGTGTATCTAAGAGAAAATTCATACAATTTAACCTGTCAAAGATGTTGGTCCAACCCATGCTTACAGATATATGAATTCGTGGTTTGTTTCTTAGATGTTCTTTCTGGGTTTAAGATGGAAGAATTGGGATACCGGGGATTTAGAGTTAGCCCTATCCACTAGGGTCCTTTTCCAACAAATTGGCCTTTCTAAGATCCCTTTGAGCTGGTGTCAAAATCATTGAAGGTTAAAATCCCTTCTCTGATCTTAGGCCTAGTTCTATGTTAAATCTTAACTCTATTTTTCCATGAGAGTATGTTGAAAGTAGGCCTGGAGTTAAATGACCTCTAACCTGATCTTAAGCTACCCTTTGTGTCTCCATGAGAGTTGCCTTTGAGTATGTCAAAGTAGGTCTAGATTTAAATGACATTTGACCTGATCTCCAGACAGAAATTGGGTTTCTTTCTTTCTTTCACCTTCACTCCTTATTGTTCCATTCCACCATCTATCTAAAAGATCCTTTAGTATAGATGACTTGCCCTATGGAGAGCCTTGGTTAGTTGTTATGCAAGTAATTCCCTTTCATGACTCCATAGCCCAATGGGCTTGGCACTTTCTTGACCTATCTTCTTTTGCCGAAACATCCTGCTACTCTGTTCCTTTTCATTCCACATAACCTTCTCAGTTAATGATCTCCAACCCAACAACCAAATCATTTTAAAACCCTTGTGCTTCATACCTAGCCTAATACCTAATTTTTGAGCTTCAAATATATATATCATTCTTTGCCTTTTATAGAGAGATCCCTCTTTGGATCCAGGAGGGCTAGATCCTGAGGTCCCAAAGTGGTTTGATGTTGTCTCATCATTTGGTATTGTCAAATCTGCAAAATCATGGGAACCCCAACAGATCGGACTTCTTCACTACCAGCACGGACCTGAGGTCAGCGTCCTTCAAAACTATTACCAAACTGTAAGTTTGATTGTTGGATATTCATCATTCTGTTTTTCCCAAAATAACCAAGTGCATGCCTTATATTGCTGTAAATCAAAAGCATCGTAAAGGAAAAAATCTAGTCATTCGATCTCCTATATTCAAAGTTTGTCATCTTAAGCTTCTTTATTAACTCATGGAAATTGGCTTCTAGTGGAAAAATGATACAGATGCTTAATTCTAAGAGATGATCCTCCCCCGCAACTCTTTAAAGTAGTGGTGTAGGTAAGATTCATTTCATTTTTTGTTGTTGATGTCGTTGTCAAAGGAGATGCATTATATAGGATTTAGTATTTTCCAGACCATCTCAGTATTCAACTCTCAGCATTCGACCATCAACATTTTCAACTTTAGGAATTCGATCATCAGCATTCGACTCTGGGCATTCGACCATCAACATTGAACCAGTAAACCTGTGTTTCATGTGACTATCGACTTTGGATTCTCACATGTGACTATCGATTTTGGTTTTAATGCACATGTATACTTTTTTTGTAAAATTTTTATTTTTTAATATTTTATTTGAAGTTAGGGAATTTTTTGTAAGGGAGTAATAAGCTGTAAAAAGAGGTATTTTGTAATTTTTGGAGAAATAAGAGATGTTATTTGTAATTTTTATTTTGGAGAAATAAGGGTCATTATTTGTAACTCAAAATACTTTTTTACTTTGAGGGGGGGTAGATTTTTTTTTTTAAGAAAATTGTAAGGGCATTGTCAACCGGTCAAATTTTGAAAAGCTTTCAATGTGTAATATCCCAAAATGGGGACTGCTAGCAAGGCATGCCTGAAAAACGCATTTTTCAGGAATGGATGCTTTAGCACTGGAAATTAGCCCTTGGATCCCTTAGATTTGATAATATAAGACCCAAATCCAAGAGGAGATCAAAAACAAATCAAACTAGGTGGGTTTAACAGATATCCCACACCTAGTAAGGCTTGAAAACTGCCCAAAGAAGGGATTGCAGCCATACAAAGAACATTGCCCAGAAAATAATGCAGTTTTGGATAGCAGTAGTAAGAGACCAATATGACAGCTCAAAATTAGCTTATACAATGATAAATCATATTTACAATGTGGCCCAATCAATGTACAAGAGAAATATGGAAGGCTTTCATGAGAAGAACCCTCTAAAGAGGTGCTACAACAATATATTTTACTATAAAAGCCTTAATAGTGTTATTTTTGAGAGCATATAGTAGTTGTAGGCTACAACTCAGATATAGAACAGATTTGTGTACAAAATACTAGATCTATATCAGATCTGTACACTAGATTGTCACTATTTTACATACCCCTTAGGGTTTTCAGCAATACATGTAGCACAAAGAGCAGATCTGAGATCTACTACAGCAGATCTGCAGAATGATTCAGAAATTTTGAAGTAGATACATCAATGAATAGATCAGATCTGAAAAATACATGGATTAGATGGCTAATCCATGGATCACCACAGTGTAAGGAAGGTTCCTTTACACCAGAGATCTCTCCTCCAAATAGTTGCCAGACACCCTGCAACTTCTCACTTGCAAAATAACGCAGTCCAGGGAGATAAACTACACTGTAGGCTTGATGTAGAGTTTGGCCTGATGCCAAGTTGTAGATCTGAAGATCCAATCAGCTAATACACTCTTTCCAATGGGATAGAAGGCTTTCCCACTGAAAAGAGGCACTAGTATGGCCTAGATCTAAATAGATCTAGCCTCCACTTGTTGTTGTTCACAAGGACAACCAAACCCTCAACAGGATCTTAGTTGTAGTTGGAAAAAGAAGCTTGGCCAAATGCTTGATAGTGGACAAGAGATTCAAAACTCTTTTAAGAGGCTTCTCAAGGAAAGAGGTGGGATTCCCGATCAAGAACACCCAGTGATAAACAGCACTATTCTCGGCTAAACAGCCAGAGAATGAGAAGTGTCTAAACAGAAAAATAATTTCAATACAATATGTTCAACAACCCTTCTCATGTTGCTCTCCTCTTTCATTTATAGGATGAAATCCTTGCAAAACCCTAAACCATCTCAAAGGTTTAGCTCCTTTCACATTTGAAACCTCCAACTAGATTTTCACTATGCATCTAGGTGGTACAATGCATCTGGACAGCACTGTAGATTTGGTCCTGTTGACCCAATCAATTGTCACAATCCCTTTCACACATGAGGGAATTTTATTAAGGCAGCCCAGATTTAGCCTTGTTCACATGGCCATTGATTTATTTTGTTGTTTTAGGAGTTTAATTTATCCTCCTTTATAATCATGTTCTTGCAACAAGAAAAAGAAAACAAAATAGTATATTCCTATTAGCTTGGGCTAATTAGGAATATTACACTGCTCCCCTCCAAAATGTTGCTTGTCCTCAAGCAACTGATAAGGTGAGTGCTACAGCTCATCTCCTCCTCCATTGGTGTCACAAACAAAGGATAAGCTTCTGTCATAAGCTAAGTGATCACCAAACCATCCATCCATGACTTGTCCCAATAATGTTCTCATGAGATGCAAACAACTCCTCCCATAAGGAAACAATGAATCACATGAAACAACCATGGTTTGCCCAATGCCCTCCCTGAAATATAAGACAGAAAGTACAAGGAGTGTATTCATCCCATAGGGCACATGCATGCCTTCCCTCCTTCCTCCATTCATCCCCATGAAAAGTACAAGTACGTCATCAATATAGGGGATCAAAACAATGTACAAACAAACAGAAATGTGTGTGCATGGAGGTGGATCATAGTCCCAAATGTGGAACCAGCGCAGAGCATCCCTTGCCTGCATTAAACCAAGATGTGGTAAGTGGTTTCTCACCACTTACTTGCTGCCCAAGTCATCTCACTATTGCAGAAAATGTGAGATATATTTGGTGCCTTTGGGAAGCACCCATCATGAAAATAAATCTCCCTTTGCACATCAAGGGAGTGGCCAAATTCAGAATTTTTAGTGGCCCAACAATTGCCATGAGATTTACATGAGACATTTCTCCTTTTAGGAGTTATGGCCTACATACAAATGGTAAAACAACATGTACAATCAGAAAAATAAACTTGCTTTACATGAACAGATTCTTTACCATCAAAGTTACTCATACACATGGAGTTTTGTATGGACATTTCTCCTCTTTCAAAAGAAGGGAGAGATGGCTGAAATGACTATTGCATAGAGTCCCTTGTCTGCCCCAACTCCACATAGATCATGCACTCTTGAAAGTGCTGATGTAGTTCCTCTCTCAAGCCATCCCAATCAAAGCTCCTCATGATTAGAGTGTAGATCTTCATTGATTGCATATGAATGAAAAAGAACTCTTTGTGTGCTCCTTGTAGTGTCTTCTTCTTGAGCTTGGAAGCTTTATACAAGAATACTCTACCATGATGATAGATGACCCCTCCTTGGACTAAGTAGCCCTCCTCTAGCAGCATGTCATCAAGTACCATAAATGTGTGAATATCTTTGAAATACTCTACAAGCAGTTGAGATTCCCAATACAGATCTACACTGCTCAACAATGACAGTGCTGATGATACATCCACAGGAATGTTTGTCATATTTCTGATCTTATCCTCAGCATTCCCCATGCCAAAGGTGTGTGTTGGAAGGCTGATCCTCCCATTCTTCTCCTCCCACAGCGCAAGATCAGGAAAGAGAGTGGGTGATGATGATAGGGGAAAAAGATTTCCCTCCTCCTTGAGCTTACCCAAGTCTCCCAGCATTGTAGCCTTGTCTTCTAATGCTCCAATCCTCCTTGGACTCATGAGTGGAGCATCAATATGTGGGACACCTCTCACCAAATCTGAATCCGGTGGTCTCCCAGGTGGTTTTCCACAAGACAGTGATGCCTCATGGTTCATTCTCCCATGCTTATCAGATGGGATCAACATTCCCTTGCTTCCACAGCGCAAGTTCACCTCTGATTTTTGTGTGGAAGTATTATGAAACTTGGAGACCCCTCTTAGTGGTGTAAGAGTGCCTTTGACTGGAGCATTTTCCCCATCTTCTGATAGTGGATCAGCTAGGTGACCCCTCCTTTGTTATGTCTCATTTTCTTTTAGAAAAGACACATGCTTCTCATGTCCTCCATATGGAAGATCCTTAGGAATCCATTGCAAAGGTGCAAGAACCCCTCTAGTGGAAGCCATTGCTTCATCTCCATCTCTAAATGAAAATAGATCTCCTCCTGCTAGCACAGTGCTGGAGGATCTTCTCTGCTCTTTCTCTCCCTTCTCCTCATCAATGGAGAATGCTTCACCATCAAGAGATCCTTTTCTTGATCTCTTTGTGAAGAAGGAATCCTCATGTCTTCTCTTTGAGAAAAGAGATCTTGTTGTAGTGGGGCCTTTGCCTCTAGAAAATTGTGCAGCAGATCCTCAACCCTCTCAACAATGTTTGGGATTGGAGTTGGCTCCATGGAATCTTCCAACTTATGCAAAGATGCAAATTTCTTGGGCTTGATTTTCTCTTCCCAAGAAGCCTCATAATGTCTCACATCAAATCTTGTCACTAGTCTCCTAGTGAACCTTGCATAAGAAGAGATGTTTATCCCTTTTAAGGAAGAGGACTCAAATAGCCACCAAGCATAATCCTTTCCTTGAATATGCAATGCTACTACTCTCAAGGCTTCTTCTTCTAACACTTGATGTAGTTGAAAGTATGTGTCAAAATTCCTTACCCAAGACTTGGCTGAGTCTTTAGGTGATCCATCAAAAGTAGGTAGATAGAATCTACCCGAAGTGTGCTAAAGGCACCCTCTTCTTCTACTATAGGTGTTGGATCTTGCTTCTTTGAGTTGACAAAACTTTGGGAAACTGAGATGCTCTTTGAATCTCTCTGATAGAGACTCATATTCTTGGAGATAATCACCAAGAGACTCCTCCTTTGGTGTTCCTCCCTTTCCTTCTTTATTTGACAAGAAAGTAGGCATGTTCCAATGTTGCAGATCAGGTTGTGTGGCTGAATGCTCACACACATGGTAGGAAGTACTGGGGATTTCTTGATGTAAGAATCCTCCTGAGGGATCTACATGTCTTTCCCTCTTCATCCCTCAGATTTCTTCCTTCAGTGCATACATATCTTGAGAAAGAGTTTTTGAAAACTCTTCTCTCTGCAAACTTCCAGATAAAGGGTTTGGGCCCTTCACTTTTGTGTCTTAGGTGTAACTACACTTCTTCATCAGTATTTTATTTTCATGAAAAGACATATTGGCTCTTCAATAATCAAAGCACAGGCTATGCCAAGATTGATGCTTTGATACCACTGTAATATCCCAAAATCGGGACTGCTAGCAAGGCATGCCTGAAAAACATATTTTTCAGGAATGGATGTTTCAGAACTGGAAATCAACCCTTGGATCCCTTAGATCTGATAATCTAAGACCCAAATCCAAGAGGAGATTACAAACAAATCAAACTACGTGGGTTAAACAGGTCTCCCACACCTAGTAAGGATTGAAAAATGCCCAAAGAAGGGACTGCAGCAATACAAAGAACACTGCCCAGGAAATAACGCAGTTTTGGATAGTAGTAGAAAGAGACAAATATGATAGCTCAAAATTAGCTTATACAATGGTAAATCAGATTTACAATGTGTCCCAATCAATGTACAAGAGGAATATGGAAGACTTTCATGAGAAAAACCCTCTAAAGAGGTGCTGCAAAAATATATTTTACTGTAAAAGCCTTAACAGTGTTATTTTTGAGAGCATACAGCAGTTGTAGGTTACAACTCAGATCTAGAATAGATCTCTGTACAAAATATTAGATCTATATCATATCTATACACTAGACTGTCTCTATTTTACATACTCCTTG
This sequence comes from Pinus albicaulis, assembly GCA_034641835.2. Lineage (NCBI taxonomy): Eukaryota > Viridiplantae > Streptophyta > Pinopsida > Pinales > Pinaceae > Pinus > Pinus albicaulis. Next base: position 947,523,650 of record CM076571.1, on the reverse strand, counting down.
GGGTTTTCAGCAATACATGTAGCACAAAGAGCAGATCTGAGATCTACTGCAGCAGATCTGCAAAATGATTCAGAAATTCTGAAGTAGATACATCAATGAATAGATTAGATCTGAAACATACATGGATTAGATGGCTAATCCATGGATCACCATAGTGTAAGGAAGGCTCCTTTACACCAGAGATCTCTCCTCCAAATAGTTGCCAAACACCCTGCAACTTCTCACTTGCAAAATAACGTAGTCTAGGGAGATAAACTGCGTTGTAGGCTTCATGTAGAGTTTGGCTTGATGCCAAGTTGTAGATCTGAATCTCCAATCAGCTAATACACTCTTACCAATGGGATAGAAGGTTTTCCCACTGAAAAGAGGCACTAGTATGGCCTAGATCTAAATAGATCTAGCCTCCACTTGTTGTTGTTCACAAGGACAACCAAACCCTCAATAGGATCTTAGTTGTAGTTGGAAAAAGAAGCTTGGCCAAATGCTTGATAGTGGACAAGAGATTCAAAACTCTTCCAAGAGGCTTCTCAAGGAAAGAGGTGGGATTCCCAATCAGGAACACCCAGTGCTAAACAGCACTATTCTCGGCTAAAAAGCCAGAGAATGAGAAGTGTCTAAACAGAAAAATCATTTCAATACAATATGTTCAACAACCCTTCTCATGTTGCTCTCCTCTTTCATTTATAGGATGAAAGCCTTGCAAAACCCTAAAGCATCTCAAAGGTTTAGCTCCTTTCACATTTGAAACCTCCAACTAGATTTGTGATGTGCATCTAGGTGGTACATTACATCTGGACAACGCTGTAGATTTGGTCTTGTTGACCCAGTCAATTGTCACAATCCCTTTCACACATGAGGGAATTTTATTAAGGCAGCCCAGATTTAGCCTTGTTCACATGGGCATTGATTTATTTTGTTGTTTTAGGAGTTTAATTTATCCTCCTTTACAATATTATTCTTGCAACAAGAAAATGAAAACAAAATAGTATATTCCTATTAGCTTGGGCTGATTAGGAATATTACATAATGTAAACTCTCAAAGAAAAATTGACTAGAGTCAAGTGCAAAGCTCAGTCATTTTTCTCCTTTTTCCAACGACTATACGAGGGTCAAGGCCAAGCCCCTATAGTTCATTTTTGTGTGGCCTCTTTCGTGTGACGAGTTGCTCATTTTTCTTGTGCTTGATTCTTTTGGTGCACTACTTCAACACTACAATGTCGAAGTTAATTAATCTGTTCTCTGATTCTGATAAGCTAGAAGGGGTGAAATCTTACAAGACATGGAAACGTCTAATTGAAAGCACTCTCATATATAATGAATTATGGCATGAAATATGTGATGGAGACATTAAGCCTAATAAACCAACAGATGTAGCTTTACTTGCAAAATGGGAAGTAAAAAATGCCAAGGCATTAGCTCTTATAAATTATTCAGTTAACATTGAAATGTACATTCATATTGAAAATGCCCCAGGTGCATGGATTGATTTGCATACATTCAAATATCTATTTGATACCCAACCTGAATAAGAAAAGGTTGATCTTAAATTAAAATTTCTCCAACAAAAATTAACTGAAGGTGGTGATGTTCTTGAATATATTTCACAGCTTAAAAACATCAAGCAAGAAATAATAAATGTTGGTTTTCAAGCTGTCGATGAAAGTTTCCTGACTACAATTTTAATTGTTGGATTACCATCTTCTTACACACATTTTTTGGAAACCTTGCAAGTCACTGGAAAATTAGAGAAGATCAAGTTTGATGAGTTGAGTGGTATGTTAGCCCAACATGACAAAAATTTTGGGAAGAAGAAACAGATTGGGAAAGATGTCTTCTTCACAGAGGCTAACACAAGTAAATCCTCAACGGATAGTTATAGAAACAAAGGAAGAGGAAATTTCAATCAAAGTCAAGAATCCCACAGTACGGATAGTTCTAGAAACATAGGAAGAGGAAATTTCAATCAAATTTAAGAAGCCCATAGTACGAATAGTTCTAGAAAAAGAGGAAGAGGACATTTCAATCAAATTCAAGAAGCCCATAGTGTACAAAATTGTGGTCGCAGTCAAAGAAAAGGAAACAATTTCAATAGAGGTTACAGCTCAGGCAGGAGCAATTTTCAAGGTAGAGGAAACAATCAAGGTAGAGGTTATAATCAAGGAAGAGGAAAAGTCCAGACATAGGACAAACTCAAAATAGAGGTCAAAGTAGAGGCACCAGACGCAGAGATTTAAGCCAAATTGTTTGCAGAAGATGTTACAAAGTTGGACATTATGCTAAGGATTGTATAACTTCCATTGATAAAATTCATAACTTTCATCAAAACACTGCATAGTTTTCAAATGATCAAGATGATCATGATGGTTCAGAATATGTCTTCACAAACACAGAATCAACAACTTTACAAGTTTCAACCTTTCTTAGAACTGAATATGAAGATGCATGGATTTTGGATACAAGAGAAACTCAACACATGACTTTTCGATGTGACTTCTTTTGAAACTTCCAACAATTTCATCTCAATTCAATCTATCTTGTTGATAAAACAAAACATACCCCTTATGGAAAAGGTGTAGTTAAATTTTTTTTACCTCGCATTGGAGAAAGAATGATTTCAAATGTATGGTATGTACCAACATTTAATCAAAATTTGCTATCTTTAGTCACAATTCGAAATGCAGGACATATGGTGATTATAAAGGATGGCTTAGTTAAATTTAACTCAGTCAAACAGAACATGAAAACAGTGATGACAGTTTATGAATATGGAAAATTGTTAAGGATGAAAGGGACAGTTATTCCAAGGAATTTTGACTTTGCAGGAGTAGCAAATACAGACATTTCACCGATCATATTGTAGCATGTAAGGTATGGCCATATCAACTTTGAAAGTCTCTCTCAGTTACAAAAACAGGGAATGGCTAAGGGACTTCCAACCTTCAAAAGGGAAAATGCAAAATGTGAATCTTGAATTTATGGAAAACAACATTGAGAGACTTTATGACAAGTTCATGGCAAGAAAACAGGCGTTTTCAATTGGTTCATAGTGATATTTGTGGACCCTTACAAAATTCGCTAGGAGGATGCAAATATTTATTACTCTTTGTTGATGATTTTAGCAGGATGACTTGGGTATATTTTTTGAAGCAAAAGTCAAAAGCATTTGAAAATTTTAAAACTTTTCTCCAACTTATTGAAAATGAAGTTAAGGAGAATATTGGCACTCTTAGAACAGACAATGGAGGAGAATTCACTTCTGATGAATTCAAAATGTATTTCATGGATAATGGCATAAAACGACATCTTACAAATGTCTACACTCCACACGAAAATGGAGCAGTAGAAAGAATGAACCACACCTTGTTAGGAATGGCAAGGTCGATGCTAACTTTCAAAAAGTTAAGTCTTATATATTGGGTCGAGGAAATTCATACAGTTTTCTACTTAAGGAACCGATCTCCAGCTGCTTATTTAGAAGGAATCACACCTTATGAAGCATGATTTAGTTTCAAACCTAGAGTTAAACATCTCAAATTTTTTGCATCAGTATGTTATGCCTTAGTTCTGAAAGAAAAATGAACTAAGCTTGACTAATGAAGCTTGAAGTGCACAATGATTAGGTATTCTGATGAGAAGAAAGGGTACCGACTTTTGTCCAATGGAAAATTTATTGTGAGCAGAGATGTTATTTTTGATGAAACAGAGAGTAAGAGTGTTGAATAAATAGAAATTCTTCTTTAATAGTTAGAAACAAAAGGTGATAAAATAAAAGGAAATATAAAAAGTCAACAAAATTCACAAAATTGGTATGAACTTGATTTTCCTTCATTTGAAGATAATCCATCCAATCCATCTACTTCACCAGCACCATCTAGGTCTTCTGGCAGTTCATTCAAATCTCCTAGCAGCAGCAGTTCTTTTGACAGTGACTGTGCACCACAAGAATCTATGGTTGATCAACGAACATATATTTACATCAACCCTCTTTACAATGATGGTGATTTTTCACAATCTCAAACTAGTGAACATCAATTGCCAAAATGGGCAGTTCAACTTTTGAAAGATGTAAGGACTAATGAGCATAATAAAACATGAACAAGGGGATCACATAGAAGTGAAGAAAATTTTGCCTTGATAGAAAATGATTTTACTGAACCCTCTACATATAGAGAGGCAGTAAAACATAAAGAATGGAAATAGGCTATGGTTGATGAATATCAGGCAGTTCTCAACAAAAACACTTGGAAACTTGTTGATTGTCCTCAAAATGTTAAACCCATCGGATGCAAATGGGTTTATCGAATTAAGTACAAGAAAAATGGAGATATAGACAAGTACAAAGCAATACTTGTTGCTAAGGGTTTTGCGCAGCAGGAAAGGATTGATTATGAGGAAAAATTTTCTCCTACGGCTCAATGGAACACCATTCGATTAACACTTGCATTAGCAACCCAGAAAGGATGGAAAGTTCATCAAATGGATGTAAAAAGTGCTTTCCTCAACGGAGATTTACAGGAAGAAGTGTATATGACACAACCACCAAGTTTTTAAATTGAAGGACAGGAACATAAAGTTTTCAAACTGATAAAGGCTTTATATGGGTTAAAACAAGCTCCTCGAGCTTGGTATGCCAAAATGGACGAATACCTTCGGAAATTTGGCTTTAAACGAAGTGAATCTGATGATACCTTGTATGTACACCAACAAGGTGAAAATATGGTGATTCTAGTTATGTATGTAGATGATTTGATTATCACTAGAAACAATGATGATAATATTTCACAGGTGAAAAAGGAGTTACATGCAGGTTTTAAGATGACAGATTTGGGACTACTTCACTACTATATTGGAGTTGAAGTATTCCAACGACCAAATCATATCTTCATTTCTCAGAGTAAGTATGCAGCAGAAGTTCTTCAGCGATTTGGAATGCAGGATTGCAAGCCTGTTCTTACCCCCATGGAAAAAAACTTGAAACTTTCAAAATTTGAAGGGGGGGAATGGTGGATAGCACTACTTATCGACAGTTGATTGGCAACCTGATTTATCGAAAAACTACTCAACCAGATATTTCTTATGTCGTCAGTATTATTTCCCACTTTATGCAGGAACCACGAGACACCCATTGCAATGCAGCCAAAATATTTCTTCGTTATATCCAAGGAACCAAAGATTTTAGTCTTATTTACAAAAAGGCTAAAAATTTTGTACTTGGTGGATTTTCAAATGTCAACTTTGCTAGCAGTATTGATGATAGGGCATCAACCTCAAGTTACTTAATGAACATGGGGTCACCTGCAGTGTCTTAGAGTTGCAAGAAACAAGCTACAGTAGCCACTTATTTAGCACAAGTAGAGTACATATCAGCATGGGAAGCGGCATGTGAGATTGTTTGGTTGCGCATAGTTTTACAGGACTTTGGAATTCCTCAAGCAGAAGCTACATCGTTATTCATCGACAACCAGTCGGCAATAAATCTTGCCAAGAACCCAGTTTTTCATTCAAATACAAAGCATGTGGACACCAAGTATCATCATATCATATCACTCATTGCTAAGGATGTCAACAAGCCGATTTATTGTTCTTCAGAATATCAGATCTCTGATATCTTCACAAAACCTCTTGGCAAGATAAAATTTACAAAGTTTAGGGATGAACTTGGTATATGTTGTAATGTATCTTTGGATCATAGGGGGGAATGTTATATGATCCAAATATCATATTTTAAAGCTAAGATAAAATATTTATTAAATTAGAATATTTAAACTGATATTGGAGACACTTAGAAATAGAATATTGTTACAAACGATATGACTCTAGAAAAGTTTCATATCTTAGGCTCTAATATAGGAAAAAATTTATTAGATTTGTTAGGAGGATATTTATTGTAAATGGACACTTGTTTTATTAAGTGGTCCATAACTAAAATAGGTTAAGACATGTAGCTTATAAATAGGTCATTTTCCTAATTGCAAGAGTGTTGGAGTCTACGGGTGTAAACTCTTGCAAATTGCTCATGTAATTTCTTTTCCTATTAACAAAATTATGTGACTGAGGACACTTCTGCCATTATTTTACACCTTCATCATCCATCTTGCTTACAGAAATAATATTTTTGGCCAATGCAAGAATATGCAGAACACTAGGAATTGTTCTAATCCTTCCACCTTGTAGCTTCAGCTTGAATTTTCCACGTTTGAACGATTTTGGCCTTCCTATCATCCCCTAATAATACATAACAACCATCATACTTCTCGTACTCACCGAAAGGATGCACCTGAGTCAACCAACCATGCCTTATCATCTACATGTGTATTTGAAGAAGAAGCCAAATACCCATCCCCACCTTCATCTGAGGTGGTTTTTTCCTCTACAGAAGGATCATCATCATATCCCTTTCCTTTCTCAGGAGCTTTAGATTTGCAGTCCTTTTTGTAGTGCCCTTCCTTTTTTCATTTCCATCACACCTTTACAAACTTTCCTGGAGATTTAGATGTCCCTCTAGATTTAGATCTCCCACTCGAAAACTTATTTTTGTTTATGTTCTGGGACCTTCCTCATACAGATAAGGCATCTCCATTTTGGCCCTCTATATTTCTCCATCTCATTTCCTCCGACATCAAGGCTGAGACAACTTCATCAAAATTAAAGGTAGTTGTGTTGCTACCTATTTCAATAACCAGACTATCCCACGAATCTGGTAGAGAACACAACAAATTGATGCACTTATCTTTGTTTGAGATTTTAATATCAAAAAATGATAATTGACTTACCACAGTATTAAAGGTGTTTAGATGCTTTGTCATCGAGTCTCCATCCTTCATCCTCAAGTTATACAACTTTTTCCACAGGAACAATTTATTCACCAGAGACTTAGATTGGTACAAATTCCCTAGCTTGTCCCATAAAGTCTTTGTCGTAGCTTCCCAAAATGCATTCAACAATACCGAATCTGAGATATACAACCATATTGTACTCTTTTCCTTCCGATCCAACTTCTTCCAGTCTTCATCTGACATTGTCATTGTTTTAGTACCTGGATCTACCGTGATTGATTGATCTTTATCCACCAATAGATCCTCCATATTGAGCTTCCACAACTCAAACTCTGACCATTAAATTTCCCGATCTCTATCTTTCCACTTCTCGTCATCTTCTTTCACCGCAAGAATCGATCCCGTATATCTCCCACTGAACAAGGTCTACCACAAGCTCAATCATAAAATCCCTCAGGAGCAAAGTTGTCCCCTTGAAGCCGAAACAACTCATATACCAAATGTAGGTGTTAAACCTGTATATATATTATCTGCAAACAAATCTTAAAAACATAAAATAAACAATTGCGAGAGCATAAAACATAAAAAAATATATACACAGATATTTTCTCCTGGATTCCAAATCGGGACTACCAGCTTGATTTTTCAGTATATTCCTTTTAGTGTTACAACACATATATATACATGTTGAAGCATTCATAAACCCTAATCCATTAACCCTAGATTAAAACATAATCGTAGTTCCCTTGACTGGATCTACAAAATACCAGGGGCCGAAAACCATCATGCCCCAAAACCATGTGCAAACCCATGCACAAAACCATGGGCTGGTCTGCCAACCGAAAAATAGGGTCCAAATATTTTTTCTCGGGGTTCTACCCCCCCTGCACGTGCAACTAATCGTGAAAATAATATAATACATACCCAAAAAATGAGAGGGGCATGTTAGGTCCCTATAATACTAGTGTATCCCCTTATTTTTATTATTAGTGTAGCCCCTTATTGTTATTTTTGTGCCATGTAGTCCCCATATTGTTATTATTGTGCCCCATAGAGGCCCATTATTGTTATTGTTGTGCCCTTACATTATTATTATTAGGTTGGCTAGGATTAGATTGTGACCCCATGGACTCCTATATATAGAAAGGAGGTTTTTCCATTTGTATCGTTGAAGAATTTTTTATTTATGTAATGTAAACGAGGTTTGCCCCTCGAGGAATCTTATTTCTAAGTCGTTGATCTCTTTTTTCTTCTATTTTGTGAGTTGGTTTCATAACTGTTATGCGGAATTATGAATTACGGATACATCATTCTTCCCTAGACAGGTGCTAACCTAGAACAACAGGTCAAATACTTTACAATTATCTTTCCTAATTGTAAACAAACACACACAATAAAATAAGTAACCTACTTGGGATCCAAGCTCTTCCAATGTCTCCTTCTGTCGCTTTTGTTGTAGCTTCAAATTCCAACCGGCTGTGAAAAATATTTCCTGCAAGAATGAACACTAAACAGCATGAGAGAGAAATAATACAGATGTCTATTCAAGTTATTTAGCTAAATCAATAAATCATAAACCATATACATCAACTAAGAAATCATGATATTGAAAATCAAAGCTTATACATATGCATATAGGGAAAAATAAGCAATAATATTTATTGATGAGAGAAGGGGAGGTTACAACCCAGTGATTGATTTAGTGTCACCATCTCTAGCAGCATCCCAGCCTCATCACAATGCAGATATCTCTAGTAATATGTCACTCAAATAAATCTCCTCAATTGAAATTCCGCCAGCATTTCTTTACACAAATTATTCCTTTCAAACACTTAGATCTGTGCTCAATTTATAGAGGAGCTGAAGGTATTTTTACAATCAATGACTTTCCAATAATAGGAAATACATGTTCCCAATCTTGTAGATGTCAAATGGACACATGGATTCGAAGTTTGACACATGTGAACTCTTCTATAAGGCACTAGCCAAGTGGAGATTTCGGAACAATGAGAATTTCGCTCCCAATGTGACCAACACACCCATAAATGTCGGGAAGTGCTTTGCAGAGCAGCCTTTCATGGGGCTACCTACATATGCAACACACTTAGTCCCTTTAGAGGCAACGTTGATGAGCTCTCATATGATATATTATAAACTTCAAATCTTGGAAACCTTTGTAGATGAAAGTCTTTGATTGATTTGTCTTAGGGCATGTAGAAATTGAAATGTTAGGGGATGATAGACCCTATACATTGGTCCTAGAGATGTTTCCCAGTTAACCAGGTCATTGGGAATGATGCCCAAATTGACCTATAACAATTGCCTCCTAAAGCATGAAGTCAAAATAATAACAATGATATTTTGATTGAGATGCTTTACACTGTGATGTGCTGGAGATGAAGTAGAGTGGCGACTTGCATCAATCTCACAATACATTACATCATGATATATCCTCTTGATCATAATTTTTTAGGGTAGGCATTCCCATGTTCAACACATAAAAAATCTAATAACATGTAAATAATTCAAAAAGTCGTCTACAATGTTGCCCAATACAGACATGCCTATAGATATAGGCCCATGTTCGGATGACGATCTATATGTAAAGTCACCATATAGATTATGTGTACAACAATCCTGAAATCGCAGCCCAGATGGATGAAACTAGATCCGGGGTCTTCTTATCTCGTTCACTTGATCATTCGGGTACAATTCTAGCCATGCAAATATATTATTTGTAGTCAAACATGGAAAGACATCATTTGATTACCAACCAATGATGTGAGCTATTAACAAATGCGATAGAACCACCATCGATGTCAATGGCCCTCAAGGTACTACAGTACATTTCATAAGGCGTGAATATATGATTTGATGTCGAACGTCGAACAAAATATTTCAGTCAAAAGTCTGGAAGTGAGGATCTTGCCAATGTTGTAACAAGCCTCATGGTACTGGAATCTGATGTTTCTAAGTGAACTTCTTGGATAATGATTTGTTGTCGACAGGAAGTCACCTTATTGTGAAACGGGAGTTATTGATTTCGGAGACAAGGATATGACTTGATATATCAATTTTTCAGGGATGACGATCATGAGAATGAAGGTTTACAAGTATTTCATAAGGATGAGTTATTCACTGGATGACTTCTCTTGAACATGTCAGCAACAATGAGATGAGATGGCAGCATTGACCCAAAACCAAAGTGAAGGTATGATGAACCATAGGTATGAATGAACCGTCAAGATGATTACCCAACCCAAACAGTCACGAACATGGAGTGAAGGAAGTGTCATGTTCAAGAGCGACTTGCTACCATAAATAATTCTGCTCACTTTTCCCAAATTTTCCCCGGTCATTTGTTGACCAGTACCTCTTTATTTTTTAACAAACTTGAGGAGGATAACATTTTCTTGATCTATAACCCAACCCTTCGGGTGAATAATGTATCGTTATTTAATAATTTAACGAGTCTAGCGATGAATGAAACTCGATTCTTGCCATGATCGACAAGCCCATCTCTATTTTATGTTTTAACGAGCTTAACGACAGTGATAGCCCGGTCCTTTTTTATATTTAGAGACTTTGAAAAAGAGGATGAAAGAAAACTCCATAAGTACTTTTTTGTAAAGTTGTCGCTCAAATCCGAAAAAGTGTAAAATATTATCTGAGAGAACCTCTTTATTCATGTTTGATCAAGGTATTCCTTTTTCTTAAATAATATATCTCAGTCCGGAAAAGGGTCAAACTTATATTGAGTAGATATCAATTCATTTGTTTTTACGAGCTCGAAAAGACAATTGCTCGGCAACCTTTTCACATTATCGGAGTCTGAAAAGAGCTAAAAGAAAACTCCAGGGGCTCCTTTTTCGCTATTATAGAAGCTTGAAAAAGAGATAAAAGTGCGCTTCAAATCCTTTTTCGTTTTTAACAAAGCTAGAAAAATAAGGAGAAAAAGTATGCTTTGTGGTCAAATCATTCTTGAAATAAATCTGCACGACTAATCTGTCCATCAGTTCTAAGACTTGTTCAGAACAACATCAAATGGATTAAAAATACCTGTTTCATGATAAAAAACATAATAAAGCCATAGTCATAGCAATAAATTTTATTTGAAAATAATTAAATGACTACTGAAAGTAGTTTTATTATTCATTTTTACCATTCCATAGTTACCATTTGCATTTTGGAGCTTTGAACCTGATTTTGCCCCCGAACTTCAACTGCTGATTGCGATCATTTATGTGGATGGATTTCATTGTCGTTTGATCCAGGTTAGTGATATGAACCTCCTCTTTCCTTTAGTAATCATTTCATTTCCAATTTCTGCAATTTGTAGGGTTTTGGGGTCCCTATGGTAAATTATGCCCAAAAAAGAGGGCAACACACCCCTGAATGTCAAACCCTACATTGAATAGTAAGTACAATGAAGGTTACTTGCATACACAACGCATTGTCTCTTGTTAGGGAGTGCATTGGGTGAAATCAAGATTTTTGGTTTTTGCATTATGCCCAAAATTTGCCCAATTTTTTGCAATGAATGGAATCTAATGGTTCTTTTGGTTCTATTTCAGGTTTCCATCGGATTACAATGATGCTTACATGGAGGGAAAGAGAACATGAAGAACAGGATATGATTGCTCTAAATGATTCGGGTACAGTAAAAGCCCTAAGATATTGTGGACTGCTAAAGTACTTCAAATTGTCAAGGATGAGGCAACAAATAGAACTATTGGAGTTCCTAGTTCGACCATGGGATCCAACTATCGAGGAATTTCATATTAATAATCAAGTGGTTGCCATAATAGTCAAGGATGTATACTTTCTTACAGGTTTGTCGAGGAGAGGCTTGCCTATTTCACTCTTAGGGTCTATTGTTGGAGGAGAGACTGTGAAAGATTATGTTTTACAACATTGTTATCTAGGGGCAGAGCCAAGCAAATATGGAAAGATAAACATCCAAGATGTTAGAGATTTTCCTTTGAGAGCTATCCTTTTCATGATCTCAAAACTTGCCAGCATCGTTACACTAATGTAGCGAATAGATCGTATATGCAGTATGCGCTAGAGTGTATGGAGCCAATGGTCTTCAACTAGTCTGAAGTTGTTCTTTCTCAGATAAAGAAACAACTAAACAAAGCAAATGGAGGAAGGAAGAATAATTTTAGTTATGGTTCGATCCTTATATCCTTCACTTTAGAATGGATTCCACTGATTCAGCCACAACATGTGACACTGGATGTGTCTAATCCTAGAGATCTGCGGATGCAAAGATGGGTATAACTCATGGGTAGGCATGCAGGCCAATCTACCATTGTGTTCTCGACTACGTTCCCCCTGGTTCCAGCGATGGATTGTCGCCATCGATGAGTATGCATACGCAGGTGTAGATTTTCGAGGAGATCCAAATTTAGCATTACCAGAAGGTGCTCAGTGGGGTGAAATGGATAAGAATGTTTTGACCATGTTTTTTATTTTCCTAAGGTTTTTACAATGTTTTTGTATTTTTGATGTTTTCCCAAGACTAAAATAAATATTTTATGTAATGCAGATGTTGGTCATGTTCAACCAATAGTGGAACCGGAGCGCGAAGCAGATGTGCCAGCAAAGAGGGCTGTCAGGAGAGCAGTCCTTCATGATCTTGATATGGCTGAGACTCTGGCTAAGCTTTGGCAGCACATAGAGGGTTTGACCTTCGAGATTCCAGATTGTCAGATCGAAGAGCTACCCATGCGACTGTAGTGACACACTACTAGGGTTCCTAACTGCTGGATTCGGTTACTACGTAGGATAGCTAGATCTATAGCATGTTACCATGAGCACCACTAGTTTACTTGTGACATTTTGCATACATTTTGAGGTCAAATGACCAATGTGTCTTGGGCACAAATTTTTGTAAAAACCTATACCTATCTATCTATATGATTTCAGCATTTTCCTATGGTTATTTTGCAATCATGTTCAATGATTTGAATGTTTTCTTTACATATGTTTCAAATTTCTGTTTAAAACTTGATTAGCTAATGAATCAGTCAATGTGTTCAATTTTTTGGAAATGTGTTGATATTGAATAAAATCAAAGTGTATTTCCAAAAGTCAAACTCTTAGCAGACATATCTGAAGGGGATTGAGTCAAATATTCAACTATATTATAATTTTGTGCAGCTCTTGCTCGAGGATTATATGTCGATTTGTGAATTACTCCCTTTGGTGGCTTGATTGTCAATTCAGGAATAGCAGTAGGCGGTACTGATTCCATAGACGGATTCGTTGTTGAGGTAGTAGGTTGATTAGTGGCTTGAATACCATAAAATTTATTACGTGTTGACACCAAAATATCTATTGAAGGTTTTGTGATAGATAACATTAACACTTGGGAACTAGGAGCTGGATCCGTAGCAACCATGTTTGTGTCCGGATTTGGAAATGGGTCTGTCAACACAGCTAACGCATGGGAAATCTTGATGATTTTTGAGACTTCAGTGCGGTGAGGAAAATCCCTAAAAAAGTGTTCCTCATTACATATTATGCATGGATAACAAGGTTTCCTAGGCCAAAATATTGATTAGATGATCTTTCCTGCGGGTTAGAAGTTTGCTTTTTCTTATATTTCCCCTTTTTCTTGCTTCCGGGTTGCTTGTCACTTTTTCCCTTGTCAAATGACACGAAATTAATTTCAGAAGAAGGTGCAGGATCAGATGCAGTAGTGTGATGTGTGCTTATAGTGCCAATCAAGCCGTCTCTGGCATGAGAGTCCTTCAATTGAGGAGGAACAGTAAAATTAGATCTCGGCGCGTTAGGAATTTTTTTCATAGAGTGTGCCACACTGAGTGTAAATCAAGTATAAATATTGGGCATGAGCGATAAATTTCTCTTTTGTGACGACACCACCCTTAGCCACATCCTCAACTATAGATGGTAACATGGACTTAATGAACCATTCAGCAAGGAGCTGATCCAGAAAAAATGTCTTAACCATTCGACGATGACGACACCACTCATGAATATGATCAAAAATGTGAGTAGCATTAGTCTATTTGAAATTGGTCAAGGGTTCCATTCCAGTTTCATATCTGATGGGAAACTGGAAATGAGTCAGAAAGACAGTAGCTAGGGCAGTGAAATTTTCAAAAGAAGCTCTAGGTAACTCAATGTACCATTTTGCAGCTGGACCTATGAGCGGACGCTGGAAAAGACGTAGTCGAACAGAATCATCATTCAGGGAGTTTGAAGAACACCATAAATGATAAGTCATGACATGAGTCGACGGATCTTCTCCAGGGTTTCCATTGAACTTAGGAATATCTGAGGGTAATTTGTGAGGTATCACCGGCCACCAAGGAGCATAGTTAATTGGATCATTAGTTAGCCGATTTAAATCTGGTAACTCTAAAGTTGCAACAAAGGGAAATTGTCTATTAAGGTCAAGTTGAGCATAGCCAGGGTAAGATGGAACTGCTTGAGCAACAGACCTTTGAGCACCAGCATAAGGAATATGTTGTTGGTAACCCAGATAGGGGTTGTTTTGAAAAGAAAACGCTTGAAGATTCTATTGACCAAAACCTGGATATGATACTTGTTGAAATGAAGTTTGAGGTATTTGCACCTGAGGTTGCCAAGGGGTTTGTCCACCAATTTTATAACCCAAATTAGGATAACTTGGATTCAATTGATTGGTATAACTAGTTTGCGATTGTGACATACCATAAAATGGTAAACCAGCTTGTGAATAAATGATTCTGGATACAGTCTGTTGTAAATTATCCGAAGGATTTGGAGTTTGTGGACCCAACATTTGAGGATATTGAGTTGAAGGACCCGCTTGATAAGGTTGTTGTACAACATTTTGATTATGTAACAAGGGTAAAGATGTATTGACAAGTGGAAATGATGTGGGTGTAACATATTGAATTGGTTGATATGAGTGTACAATTGTTTGTGGTTGGATAGGCAGAGTGGGTTGCCATTGACAAACATTCATTTCAACATTAGGTTGACAAAAAAGTGACGGAGTATTGTCATATGGGGTGACCAAAGGTTTCCCCCTAGCATGAGGAGGATAATAAGACGTGTTAGCCATCAGTAAATTTTTGTCATAGAAAATGATGGCTAAAACATATCTTGAGCCTTCAAGAGATCATTTTCACAGAAAATTTCTCATTCTTGAAGCCTTCTGGTGCTTTCCAACTCAAGAGTAATCTTCACTATTGTTTCATTCAAAAATCCACCAAGAAACCCTGTTGATATCAAAAGAGATTGTTTTTCACGCCATTTTCCATCATTTTCTAATCCTATTTCACTCATTTTTCCATTTTATTATCCTTCATTTCCCTCTGAAAATCCCCTTTTATCCTTCTCATTTACCCTTCTTTTTCCTAAGAAACCTTCAAAAATTCCTTTTAAACCTATAAAAACACCTTTTTATGGTTTAGATTACCCTATTTTACCTATCAAAACCTCAAAAAACCCTTAAAAAACCCCTCTTTTGGCCTAAAAAGCGCCCTTTTTTATACACAGGCTTTAAGCCCTTGACGGCTTAAAAATTCAGCTCTGTCTTTGTCATATGACCCACACCGCAACCTGGCACTAAAAACCTCAGCCCTCTAGCTCCTTTCTCCTCCGCCCCCGGTCCCCTACTCCTCCACACGACCACACTTCTACTTTACCCCTAGCCCCCTTCCCTCACCTTTTATTTTTCCCCGATCCCCTTGTAAAATGCCTTCTCCTTTATATTTTCTCTGCCACATTTGTAAAACCCCTGCCTAAATCCTGGTTGTAGATCTATATGATCCAACGTCACTAATTCATTCCCCCTTCTCCTTTTTCCCTTAAACCACGTTCCTTCGCTCCTTTTTCCTTCCCGCCTTACCACTCCACGAAACGATCCCCATCGTAGATCTATAGAGACCAATGGTCATCGCACCTCCCCTCCCATCCTTTTATCATCTGACCATACCTATCTATTCACCTCGCAAACCCCTCTCAGTTGTCGATCGCTTTCATTCGACGGCTCGCATCCAACCAAGCCGTTCCAATCATCGATCAACCTTCGCGCTACTAAAAAAAATAGGTGATGTCACCTACCGGTCCCACCCCCCACTATGAAGCCATCTCCCAATCTCTGCTTGACACCTGGCTTCCACTATTTCCCTCGCCCGAGCACCTTTCCACCTGTCATGCTCTCCTATGGCCGTTAGATCTACACCCCTAGATCCAACGGCTCACGATCAATTTCGCGTAACTTTTCCATTAGGGTTTTAACAACCCAAATTCACACGAAACCGCTGATTTTGCAGAAGCCACGCATCGCCTTCTGATTGCATCACGTTCGATACGCGTAAAACCATTTACCGCTTGAATTTCACGCGAAAACCACCAACGGTTTTCGCAAAACCGCCAAGCAATATTTCGTGCCAAATGCAGTTTTAAACCCTGTTTTCACAATTTTTGTCCATAAACCTCCCCGTACATGCATTTCCTCTGCCTCACTGCTCCTCCGCCTCCACCAGCCTCCTAAGTAGTCCATTTTTTGTGGTTTTTTGCAGGTTTTAAAAGGCAGGTTATTCAAGAAAAACACTCTTATAGCCAAGAAACAGTGGTACTAGACCGAGGATCACAATCCTCAAAGCCTAATCGATGCAGAAAAGAAGCTTTCGAGGGCGTAAATCTTGATTCTTAATCAATATTTCATAAAACATTGGTTGATCAGATCAAACCCTCTAGTGCGCTAGAGCCACCTGTACACAGCAAAGGGGAAAAGACAGTGAAGATTAAAGTTAAAGGTTAAATTCAAAAGACCGAGGATTAAAAAGACTTAACCAATGATTTACAAGGATAAAACAGTCAGCAGAAAAGGTTTAAAGCCCGAAGATAATTAAAGAAGGCACAAAAGCAATACCAAAAGGCCTAAACAGAGTTTAAAATGTCAAATACAGACAGATCACCCAAAAGAAGGCTTTAAATGACAAATCACTGAAGCCTTTACTGCTCCAAAGATCAGAAATGCCACCTACAGGCCTATTTCCTCAAAAGAATACAAATTGAATGCATAATCAGAGATATTTTCCAAAGACGGCTCAGAATTTATTGCCAGCCTACCAAAGCCTCAAAAGTCAACAAAAGTGACTGAAGTTGATGAAAGTTAATGTAAAATTGATTAAAACAGAGATAAACATCTGAAATTTTCCCCCTAAGGCCTCCCAAAGGTTGAGAAGCACTTACTCTGTATTAATTGAAAAAATAGACCTCCTTTTCACTCCACCTCCTCAAAAATTACCTATAAATATCATATGAGGAGTTCATTATTGTTGTTGGTTGAATACTCACTGAATGTAAATAGCTTTTGAGGCTGTTGAAGCTTTGTATTATAATTGAAGAAAGATAGGTTGAGATGAGAATTTTGAAGCTGTAAAAGACCCACTGGACTTGGGATAAAGAACAGCAAATATAGATTAGGATTTACTGTCAAGTACCCTAAATCTCACTGATAAATCTTTATCTTTATGTTTTCTGCTAATTTTGCATTTGAGGATAATTCAATAGAGTGTAATAAGTCTAGGAATGTTGGTGAATCCATGTCTGGCTGAGTAAAACTTGAGATTTTTTCCTTGAATGGTCTTGAAAATCTTGCTAAGTAAAGTTGAATTAGAGAAGTCTATGGTTAGCCCTGTCCTCTAGTTTCTTCTCCAACAGTTGCGTTGAAAAGTTCCCTTAAGAGTATGTCAAAAGCAGGCTAGTTTAAAAGTACTTACCTGATCTTAGGCTACTTTTTATGTTTATCATGAATTTTTCCTTTGAGAATATGCTGAAATCAGGCTAGATTCAAAGTTCTTACTTGATCTTAAGCTATTCTTTGTTTTCAATGTTTCCCTTAAAAGTATATCAAAAGCAGGCTAGTTTAAAAGTACTTACCTGATCTTCGGTTGTCCTTTGTTTTTCTTGTGTGTTTGCTTCTTTCACAACACTTTTTATGTTTCCATATCACAAAATCAATCTAAACAATCCTTTGACATGGATGACTTGCCCCATGGACCACTTTTGGAACTTGTTATGCAATTAAATCCTTTTGTGACTCCATAGCCCAATGGATTGATATTTTTTCTTACCTATCCTATCAGCTGAACCATTATTTCAACCTACTCACAACTTTACCCTTCAAGAAGACTTCCTTCATTTTGATGATATTCGTTCCAAACAAAAACAAACAAAACCCTTGTACTTCATAACTAGCCTAATATCATATCATAAGCCTTAAAGAAATATCTTTGAAAACACTTATATAGAGAGATCCCTCTCTGAATCCAGGAGAGCTAGATCCTAGGATTCCAAAGTGGTTTTGATGTTGGCTCTGCAGCATTTGTTCTTGCCAATCTTGCAAACTACAGAGACCTAACAAGACGGAAAATATTGCTCTCCAAATGTTGTGATTCCAGTTGATATGGTACTTGAAGGAATAGACCCAGAAGGATCGAATTGATATTTCCCTGAATATGTGTATAAAGAATCAAGTCGTTCAGTACTCACTATAGGATTACCAGTTAAAATACCGGATGATGACATTGGTAAAGTCCATGGATTTGAAGATGCACCAAAGAAAATTCTAGATAATTATTTGTAACCTGATGGGACCATAGGGCCACCATGAAAATATGACTCTGGTGAAGTTGTAAACATCAACGGGGTAGCGAGGGTAGGAGCTAACTTAATTTGAACAGACAGTCCAACCGAAGATTTTGGTTCAGGCATGGTTACTTGACCAAATGTGTACCCTTTTGAATCGACGAGAGTTTGAATAGGAACAGGATCAACAAAAGAAGATGGTGTCGATTAAGGAAAAGATTCATATAGGTAAAGGTCCTCCCCAAAATTGTTTGGAGTTAATGGTGTCTTGTCTTGTGGGATTTCTTCAATCGCAATTAAACCAAGTGGAAGTATTTCACTGTTAGGCCCAAAGTATATTTCAGGTGGATGACTGTGTGATATTGGAGATTCAATAGCTATAGATATTTGTGGTATGACCAAGGTAGGAACAACTTCTGGTTGTACGACTCCAGGATTCAGATGTTCTGACAAAGAAGAAATAGGATTTGGATCAATTCCTTTTTGAACAACGTCGGGTCCAGGAGGTATGGTCTCACTGATTGGATGGATCGTGACCACGGCTAGCTGTGAAGACTCCATTTCAACAATAGTAGATGAACCGAGATGTGTAGAAACAACTTGAGCTAACTTTGGTTTATGGGAAATTGATGTTTCACCAGAGGTATGAATTGTACTTGATTCGACAGATCGTGATCGCCTTCGCCTACCAGAAGTAACTTCTGGTTGTAAAGGTGGTTTTAATGCTAGTCTACGCGAACGACAGGAGAAAGGATTTTGTTTTTCCATGATTATTGATTTATTTTAACCAAAAACAAATAAACAAAATAAAAGGGTAATGCTAGGCAAAAGGGTTTACCAATAAATTTTGAACTGCAGAATACCTCCTGGTGAACCAAGAAGTATGGGCAGGCAATCTCCCCAAATGTTGTGTTTGGTGTATCACAATTTACAAGGCGGCCGACTCAGTTCACTATGGACGGATAGCACCTAAAATTTCTCCTCCCAAATATACCCGAAGGTACGTGGAGGCCCAATTCTGTATTAGCATTGTCTGATGCGAAACCGCACAGTGAGAGCACCCCTTTATACTTATCGTACTGTAACACCGGCCGATATACCCGAAAGTACGTGGACGAGCTACATTATACTTATGTATATGGAGTGAGGTATCACACTCAGAATGTATCGCAGAAAAATTAACGACAGCTGCTATGTTTTACAACATTGAAACACGTCTCTAGCCTATACCTTCTAAATTTTATCGTTATGGTTCCAATGCTTTATTAGGTAAATTGAGATTAATTTTATGTTGATCTTGTTTAACAATTTGCCTTTCAAAGGTTCACCGTGATGATGTATTGGAAATTCCTAAAATGAAAACTAAGAATGATAAGCAATATTTCACTTTTAGTTTTTCAATGAAAATCCTAGCTACTAGAGGGAAAGAGAAAACAATTTGTGAGCAAACAAATCAATGAACACAAACTAAATACATATTTCCTAATTGCTCATTTTGCAAAAACACACAAACCACTACATGCAAATGCTGATTCTTCTGTTCAGTTCCTTTAATGTTATGAATGCAGAAAAGAAACTAAGTGCACTAAATCAACAAAAACAAATGCCCTTTACTTTTGAGAAATGAGGAATATAAACAGTAATTTCTCTTTTGAAGGAAAAATGAGGAATGAAACAACAATTTCTCCTATCAGGAAACGAAGAATTTACGACAATTTCCTTTTTAAAAAGCAAATGGATCTAATGCGACAATAAAAATACTTTGAAATTAATTCGTCAATGATAAAGAAAAATACTTTAAACAAACATTGAACAAATTTTCTTTCAAAGGAAGAATAGGTAGATAAGTTCACTGGTCAATATGATGCTCAGGCTTTTCAAAACACAATAGAAAACAAACTGAAACAAATTGCAAAGAAAAATTCAAAGGAA
Organism: Pinus albicaulis; assembly: GCA_034641835.2. Lineage (NCBI taxonomy): Eukaryota > Viridiplantae > Streptophyta > Pinopsida > Pinales > Pinaceae > Pinus > Pinus albicaulis. The sequence continues at coordinate 947,503,323 of CM076571.1, read as the reverse complement.
TTTGGATGGTTTCAGGAGGCAACGCAGTCTCTAAAGAGAGGCAGTGCTTTGCAACGCAAGCCTGAAAGGGAGACAGTGCTATGCAAAGCATTGTCTCCTGTCCAAGAGTGCGTTGGGCGCAGTGTAAAAGGAAAAAAACAGTTGTTTAACACACTTATTTTTCAAATTTGGATCTTAAAAAGCCTAATCTTTGTGAGTAAATAAATAGATAAAATCAAAGGCTAAGGATAAAGAGTAATTTCCCCAGTGGAGTCGCCAATTTGTTATGCGAAATTATGAATTATGGATAATTCATTCTTCCCTAGATAGATGCTAATCTATAACAACAGGTCAAAGACTTTACGACTATCTTTCCTAACTGTAAACAGACACACATAATGAAATAAGGAACCTACTTGGGATCCAAGCGCTTCCAATGTCTCCTTCTATCGCTTTTTTTGTAGCTTCAAATTCCAGCCAGCTGTGCAAAATATTTCCTGCAAGAATGAACACTAAACAACAAGAGATAGCAATAATACAGATGTTTATTCAAGTTATTTAGCTAAATCAATAAAGCATAAACCATATAGATAAACTAAGAAATCATGATATTGAAAATCAAAGCTTATACAGATGCATATAGGGAAAAATAAGCAATAATCTTTATTGATGGTAGAAGGGGAGGTTACAATCCACTGATTGATTGAGTGTCACCATCTCCAGCAGCATCCCAACCTCATCATAATGTAGATATCTCCAATAATATGTCACTCAAGTCAATCTCTTCAATTGAAAATCCACCAGCATTTCTCTACACAAATTATTCCTTTCAAACACTAAGATTTGTGCTCAATTTATAGAGGAGCTGAAGGTAGTTTTACAATCAATGAATTTCCAATAATAGGCAAGACATGTTCCCAATATTGTAGATGTCAAATGGACACATGGATTCGAAGTTTGACACATGTGAACTCTTCTAGAAGGCATTGGCCAAGTGGAGATTCCGGAACAATGAGAATTTCTCTCCAAGTGTGACCAACGCACCCATAAATTTCGGGAAGTTCTTTGCAAAGCAGCCTTGCATGGGGCTACCCGCATATGCAACGTACTTAGTCCATTTAGAGGCAACGTTGATGAGCTCTCATATGATATATTATAAACTTCAAATCTTGGAAACCTTTGCAGATGAAAGTATTTGATTGATTTGTCTTGTTCTTTGTCTTAGGGCATGTAGCAACTGAAATTTTAGGGGATGATAAACCCTACACATTGGTCCTGGAGATGATGCCCAGTTAACCAGGTCATTGGGAATGATGCCCAAATTGACCTATAACAATAACATTCTCATTGTTGCTACTATTTTCTTTTGCTTGAGCTCCCACTTGAGTTCAACATACATTTTGGGTTTTCTACACCATTGAGAGAGAGAAACTTTCAGAACTGAAGTGTTGAGGACAACCAAGAACCCGTCCCATTGAGGGGGACCAGTAACATCTATGTATTCCCTTCACCAGGTGTAATAATATATGAAAAAATTATTTAAATCTTGTCTCGTTTGTTGGATGCATGGAGGAATTACTATTTCTTTTCACTATTCATCTGCTTTTACAACATAGATCTGGTTTTTTGCAACATTTTTTCTAACTATTCCTTGTAGATCTAAATTTTTAAGCAGCCATTTCTGTTATTAGGGTTGTTTGTCACACACAGCTAAAGTAGGCTCTTTTCGTACACTTGCGTTAAGAATTTACGCTAACACAAGGGATGAGGCACATGTATGTAGTGGTTCGAGGTCTCTAATTTAGATAAGATTCCTCCACCAAAGCTTCTAGAACTTACATTTTTATTTTTACCTGCGTGAATAGAACTGTAGATTTTATAGTGGAAGAAAGTGCGCAGATCTGCGTAGTTTACAGTGGAAGAAAGTGCGCAGATCTGCGTAGTTTACAGTGGAAGAAACTGCACACGTGCGGGTTTTGTTCAGGAAAACTGCATAGATGCTCAAAAATGGTTTTTAAGCAGTACAACCCAAAATTCCTTTTGTCCCTAGTACTTTTTTACTTCAAGCTTCATAGGGGATTCACGTGAGACACTTCATCCGATGGCAATAGATCTGAATCGACAGTCATGGTGACAAAATTTAGTGTACCAATACCCAAGGGAAGTAGATTAATATCATTATCAGCGAAAGTGATGAGAAAAATTAAATCAATGTTAATTTGTTGAATCAACCATTAATTCTATAGTCAAGAATAGGAGAAAGAAAAAATATTTTTTGCGAAAAAGAGTATGAAATTAATGATTTACAAATAATAATTGACCATTTGAATGCATCTCATCAATTCTTTTATATAATATTCAATATACAGTTACTTGTCCTACAATGGATGTCCTTGTCTTCGAAGTATTCTTGAAATCAAGGTTTTTCCATTTCCCCTTCAAATTTTTATTAATAATATTTTATTTTATTATATATATATATATATATATAAGTTAATTAATATTATTATTGTTTTTATAGTAACTTTATAAAAAATTATTTTAAGGTAACTTTACAATTTAACAAATTCACCTTAACAATTTTCATAAAGCAACTTATATTTATTAAAAATCTTTTTATTTATTACTTATGGCATTAGATTCACTTGTATGGTCATGTCCCCTTCTTGAAGTGTGCATTCCATTTTTAGTATTATAAAAATTCCTTTTAAAAGTGTGAACTGTATTGTCATGTCCCTTGTTGATAATGGCATCTATTCCTTACTTTTTGTGGATGTGTATCCATATATTAATTTCAATAATAAAGGCGAGTTGTGTTTGATGAATTTCTGAGGACATATTTGACCTTGGTTTTTTTTGTTTCTGTCTTTTTACCACCCTTATCGCCTTGATATGACATGGTCTGGGGCTTCTTGGTTTGAAACCTATGTATTGAACCATCCCAGTTGATGGAATGCGAACATAAATTATCAAAGGATTTTACATACTCGGGAACTATCTCTGGCAGTAGAGTTTTATAGTGTGTATGATCAGTGTCTGAAATGTATTTCAATTTCTGAGCATCATGATAATAAGGGAAATACTTCTCGTAGGTCTTGAATTCACTAAAATTGTTACCTAATATAATTTTATTTATATTTGAAGTCGTCCAGTTTGCCATGAATACATTACCATACATAAAAACATCAAAATGCGGCATGAAGAATAGTGTAGGCTTGTCAATTGAACTCTTTCCATTTTTTTATTACAGAGAGATAGCGGTAGTTCAAGGCATTGGTGGCTTCTTGATCTATTGTAGACAAAACAAAATCATACAACACAATATCACTCACCCGGGGAAGGTTTTATTTTAATAAGAGAGTCAAACATAACTGCATGTGATTGCACTCCAGGTGAATTTGAGTCTCATCCTTATTAGTCTTAGGATCATCCTTGTTACACTCCATCCTTCTCATGCAATAGAGAAACTATGAATGTTGTATGTATGTGTTTATAAATTTTTCTAACAGTGCAACAAATTTTGGGTTTTGGATTTCTTTGGTAAAGTCTGCATAAAGGTAAAAGTTTTGTAACTTTTCGCCAACAAGTTGTATTTCCAAAACATGTACCTCAATTTTTACTTTGGATGCAATGATCACCATAAGTGTCAACCCAAAATATTTGAGTTATATTTTATCACAGAAAGAAAGGAATTTTTTGAATCGTACATAGGAATTGATGCATGGAATAAATGGATATGTTACTTGTGTATATATAGATGTGTTTTTTTTTGGTTCAAGAAGTTGCAGGGTTTGTGTAGGCCCAGGCTTCATCCATATGGCAGACCACACAAGGCTCAACCTTGTAGAACACAAGAAGAATGATGGCCCATAAATCCTTCATGAGGACAAGTTCATCCAAACACCATCTAGATTACTCATATCTTGGAGAAAAAATTGGAGCATGGACAGAGGCACCAATGATAGCCTGTTCTATTTGGAAAGATATATTTTCATCCTCTTATAATTTTTTCCTATCCAAAAAATACTCGTAATCCTCTATCATGAAGAAGTTTTTCAAGGTGGCTAGGCAAGCCATTTTTTACGTTCATTTTATTATGAATTCTGGCCTCTTTTATGTCAAGTTGGATTGGACACGATTCCCTTTCTAAGGTACCTTGAAAAGGGATAGAGGTAGGAGACAAGGTATTTTTCAATTCTTTAATATTTTCCTTTTTCAAGTCAATTTCCATTGAACCTATTTCCCTTTTTGTTCCATTTTCACTAATCTTGTTGTTGATTTTAGATTCACTAATTTTCATGGAAGATTTCCTTGCAACTACATCTTGAATCTCTTCTATATTGTTAGGGTCCTATAATAATAGGGATCATAATTTTGAATTGACTATGTTAAGTCTTGTAATATTCTACATACCTTTTCTTTTTGCAAATGTTTTCCCATATTAAAAAAATGAAAAGAGGGTAAGTCCTAAAAGAAAAATCAAAGGACCAAAGAAAAGAAGATCAAAAAAGAATATAAAGTATGATTTTGAATTGACTATGTTAAGTCTTGTAATATTCTACATACCTTTTATTTTTGCAAATGTTTTCCCATATTAAAAAAATGAAAAGAGGGTAATTCCTAAAATAAAAATCAAAGGACCAAAGAAAAGAAGATCAAAAAAGAATATAAAGTATGAACCCCACAAAAAGAAACAAAAATAGATCCTGAAAGTGTTGCACATTCAAATGCCACTACTTTTAGTTTACTTTATGCAAATAAAATTATGTGCAGCTTGTCCAAAATGCCACAATTCATGATCATTGTTAGGTTCCCGTGATTTAGTAGATTGGTAGACCAAATGCACAGGGTAACATGAAACTAGTATTTGGAGTCCTAGGACCTAGCCTTCCTAGACATAGAGGGCTCTCTCTATTGTATGCAAAAGATGTGAACATTTTTCTTTTAGGGTTTGATTTTAGGCTAGTTGTTAAGTGTAGGGTTTGTTGTTTTTTTGGTTGGGTAAGATGGTCAAGTAGAATAGGTGAAGTGAGAGGTCTACAAATCATTGGGCTATGGAGTCTATGAAAGTCATGGATATCTCAACAATGAAACAAGATGAATAACAGGGCAAATCTAGCTTGGTCAAATGGATCCTTAAGGTATGTGTGAAGTGGAATGAACAATAAGTTGGTGAACAAAGTAGGTGTCTAAGGGCAATGAAGAATCCTTAAACAAATATATTTTAAACAAGATGATCTCAAACACTGATCAACATAAGGACATAATCATAAGACATGGAAAAACAATAGCTTTATGATTATACTTAAGCAAATGAGCATTCAAGATGAACAATTCAGTGAACCATAGAAAGGAAGAAACTAATCTAACCTTTAGTGATTTCACCTTCAAGATTTAGAAAACATTCAAGATAACAAATAACTTTAATCAATGAAGAGGGAACGCCTAAACATCAATGATCAAGCTACAAAGAACTTTAAGGCAACTTCTCATGCATTGACAAAGGGCATGATCAAAACATGGCCTCTTTGGCTAAACCTTTTCTGCTTTCACTCGTAAATTGAAACCACTGTTTTTATCCCTTTTTGGCATTCTTGAGTGCAAGTGACCTGAAACATGTATTTTTACCTTCTTTCTGATTTTGTCAGTGACATGTTCATTTTGACAAAGATTGGCAAATCATACCATGCTATGTCTTCCCTTGGCCACTTCTGATTTCTGCAGGTGCCTATGACACAGTTTTTTGGTCTCCTTAGTCATTCTTTGGGTTTTGACACTTTATTTACTCAACAATAAACTCATGCTCAGCTTGATTTCTCATTTTGATACTTAAACTTATGCTTTCATTCCTTTGATCACTTTGAGGGCATTTGACTGCACTTGAAAGCTTGATTTTCCTCACAGTGATACTCTTTGTACTTCTCTCCTTTTGATGCAAGGAAGAATTGCTGCCTTGACAAACCATGGAGGTCACCTCCTAATATCATTCTTCGGACTTATTTTTGTTCTCATCATGGAGACCCACAGTCTTCATTTCACCTTCTTTCCTACCTTTCCAAATTTTAGGTTTTAGGGTTGTTAGAGACAAATAATTAGTGTTGTCTTCTAAGTTATCTATAGCTCTTTCAAGTTCATTCATTTCTTTTCATTTCACCTCACATTTTTCCCTTTTTCATTTATAATTTTTAAAAATCTTCAATGTGTACTTGGTTGTGTTGTTGTGCCTTCTGTCCTTGTGGCCTTTGCACTGGCTCCTTCCTTGGCAGCACTGTTTAGCCAAATAGTCCTCAAAACCCTGATTTTCTTTGAACATAGGCCTGCTGCCTCTCCTTTGTTGTGGTTGTCTTTAGTGATGATTTAGCCTCTTACCTTACCTCTTTCTCTACTGATAGCCATCTCAATCATTCCTGCATAAATGTTTAAGATGGGTAGTTGTCTTTTTGCAGAAGTTGTGCTTTGACCAAGGAGGCCTTCCTTGAAGGATTTTTGATACCTTTTGGACAATCATGTGCTGACCCTCCCTTCCATTTGATTTCATCTTCCTGGCACATGTTAAGTAGTGATTTAGAGCACAAAAACAATCCTATAACCTATGAAAACCTAAATGACCTAGAGGGAGGTTTTTTGGGCTTGGCCTTGGGCTGAAAACTTGACCTGGGGTCTTTAGGTGTAAAACAGAGTTCTTGATAGACTGTATGCATTGCAGACCCAAAACTACTGATTTTGATTTATCTAAAGAGCCTAGAAAGGTAGCTTGAAACCACCAATGCTTGAGGCACTTGGTGAATAGGGGAGAAGGTTAGGCTACTTGGCAATCCAAGGTGGAAGTAGAAGGGTTAGGCAAGTCAAAACAGAGTGGTAAGGTCAGGGGTGGAAAAACATAGTGAAAATGAGTGGCATGAGCCCATGATGGGTCTTCTGGGAGTGATAGGCTGACCATGACTTGATAGAGTAGTGAAATAGTGAAAATTTTATCTTAAGGATAATGAAGGCAGTGAGATTTCTAGAACTCACAATATTCATGAATTTTGTTTCTAGAAATCTAGGATAAGCATTTAGTCATCTATGAAAAGAAAAAATTATTGATGACTAACAGTGGCTCTACTTGGGGAGGGTAGCTCCTTTTAAGGAGGTGTCCAAAACTTCAGATCTTTGGTTTTATGAAGACTATTGCCTCATCCATTGGGCATATTTTCTTTCATTTGTTGATGCCTCTTTGAAGTCATGACCTCAATAATCTGAAAAACATGATTAATTCAACTTCATCTCTACCTACCCAACCTACTTACCTAACATTTTTTCTTCCTTGGGTTCATTTGAACTGGCAAACCCTTGACATTTTCTTCTCTTGAAAGCAAAACAAACTATCTAGTTCTACTCTTATCACTCCCAAGAGTCCCAGTTAGGCTAGTGAACTCTTTTTATTCTCTACCTAGACTATTTGACTGTCAAAATTAAGTTGTATGATAGACTTCATTCTCTAAGCTATTGACATGAAATTGAAAGCATGGTTTAAATCAGGATTAGGCAATCTGACTTACCTTGAGTTGTGGCATTAGGAAAAGCTGCACACAAAGATTATTTTTGTACAAACAAAACTAGAAAACCAAGGGTTGTGATTTATCATTTGGTATGCATCCCCATCTTTCTTTTTGGTTCAGTTTTGAGCATGTGGAACCAGTATCTTTCATCCCTAATCTATCCTTTTTGACAAGTCAAGTTTGAATGATTTGACAAGCTCTCTTTCACTAACTTATCAGCAATAAATTGAAAACATGTTTAGCCATGATTAGGCTAGATGACTGAACAAGACTTTTTGGCACAAGTAGTGGCATTTAGGCTTGCACACTTTCAGCATTACTATTTTTTGGGTATGGAGCTATACCTCTTTTCAAATCTACCCTCTTTTTCTTTCTTTCTATGTTTTTTTGTTTTTTTTTTTCTGATTTTTCATGCAATGTTATATACAATAAATGAAAATTTTAAACTAGAGGTTTCTATAGCAATGGTACTTGAGCATCCTGTCTTCAACAAGATCTCCCAACATCCCTTGTCCATTAAGCCCTTGTAAACATAAAATATGGTTACCTCCATTTGAGGGCATGGTGTAAGGATTTTGCCAAAAAATTTCAAACAGACCATCCTCTCCTTGGTATTTCCTCTTTGAGTCTTGCTTCCAAAACTTGTTCCTGTCAAAGATCCTTCTTAGTTGAAAAATGTATTCTTTATCAGCTTCAAAACAAATGATGATGTCATCAATGTATATCATAGTGAAGAAGTTGAAAACAGGGTCCATGACTCTTTGGAAGGTATCTTCAGCACTCCTTAACCCAGGAAGCATTTGGTTAAGCATGTAGTTGATCCAAGGAACTTTGAAAATGGCTTTATGCTGATTGATCGGAAGTGGTATCATCTGATGATAACCTGGAACACTATCATGTAATGACATCTTGTTAGAAATTCCTACCCTTTGTATAGGATGATTTACCTTGCGAAAAGGGTATTTGTACTTCATGGAGGTTTTGTCTAGGCACCTAAAGTCTATACACAGTCTGCATCCTTTTGCTTTCTTTGTTAGTGATATAACTTGCCCAAGGGTTCCATGGTCTTTCTTGGAAGGAGACTTTTTTTGAATAATGTCTGTGTCACAAGGCTTTAAGATTTCATCACTACATATACAAGCATCCTGAAACTTCTTGCATAACCTTATGCATTTTAGTTTTGTGTATAATTACATAGTTCTAGATAACTTAATCATTTTGGGTCTTCCTAGGCTGCCCACATTATACTCCTTTATTTCAGTTCCAGTAGATACTCCTTTAGGGTCCATAGCAATATTTGTGAGAGTCAACAATTCTTCTGAAGGTGCAAAACTCTTTGATGATGAGGTGTCTATGTAAGGTAGAAAGATACGAGTCTTTTGATCCAGATTCCTAAAGATTTCTATTATGTGAGAGTATTTCAGCACTTCTAGATTGATAAAAGGAAAAAGTTCTGTTTTTGTGGTTTTTCTATCATTTGAGCAACCTGATTCAAATTCCAAACTGATTTTTGGTTTTGAAATTTCATTTTCAGTTTGTAGAAAGTCAAATTTAGTTTTATCATCATGTGGTTATTTAGGGCTATTATAGTGTTGACTGTTGAGTTCCTCATGCAAAGACTGGTTTTACTATTGTAGAGTGTCTAGATCTTGCTTAACTTCACTTACCTGCTTAGTAATGTCCTCTTCATTACACAAGATGAAGGAATCAAGATTTGAGTGAATGGAATAAAGAGGAGTGTTATTTGGCCTCTCTTGACTGCTAACCATATATTTCATGTGTGACTCTCAGTATAGTCTCCTTATCTAGTTAAAAACATGGATGGTAGCATAGGACATGTCTAGTTGAAGGTTTCCCTTAAGTTTGGCTCCTCAAGATCTGGATAAAAGCATCCCATACTTAGGGGGAATGTCAGCAACCACTATTTCCATGACTAGGTTCTTAGCAGGTATTTGTGCCAGATTAACACAAAGATCCTTGATTAGGCCCAAACACTTGACTCTACTCGAATCAAATGAGTACAAGTATTTGTAAGGTTTAGTAATTTCTAGGCCTAATCTCTCCATCACAACTTTAGGCATGAGGTTGTGAGAGGCACCGGAGTCTAGCACGGCATTGTGCAAGATTTTGTCATGTATGTTTAAGCTAACATAGAAAGGGGGGATGGGTCCTTCCTAGTACTTTCCTTCTACTTCAGGATTGAACAACAACTCTGGTTTATCATCTGTCAAGTTTAAAGTATCAGTATCATTTCCTATGTTCAGGACCTTCAAAACTTGGGACCTATACACTTGTTGAGTAACTAGTTCAGTGAGAGGCATGGTTATCTTGATTTTGGCAATCTCTCCCTCAAAGCTGAAAGGTATTTGTGTTTTGGACATATTTACATCAGTTTTATTAGCCATGAACTTTTCTACATTTTTAATTTGCTGATTATGATTTGGGGCTTTAGACAATAGAATTTTTTCAGGGCCACTAGTGGAGGTACTAGGGCAGCTTGGGTCACTATTTCGCTAGCTGATTTTTCCTTTGTTTGGATCAATTTTCTTAGCCATAGTGTTGACATTATCTGATTTCTTCTTAGGAGTGTTTTTAGGTGCTTTCCTAACAACAGTGTCTATTTTGTTTTTCTTGGGGGGATCTTGGTTCTTTTTGCTCCTAAGGTCATATTGCCTATGGACTTCCATTATGGCATTTTCAAATCCCAAGTGGTAGTCTACAGAATCCTCATGGTTTATTTCAGTTTGATATGAGGAAAATAAACCTTGTTCTTCTTCAGTGAGAAAACATCATCTTCATTATCAGAACCTATTAAGTTTACATGGTTTTCTTCAGGTTCTATAATTACTCCTTCTTCTTCATCTACACAGTTTTGTTGAAAGGGAGGTCTGATTTGTTGGTCATTTTCCCTTTGTTTGATTTGAGGAGTGTCTCTTCTGAAATTTTGATCTCTATTTCTATTTTGGGGATTTGCTTGGTTCTCCCTAGGAGGTGTCCTTTCATTCAAGTTTATCCTTTCTATCACTCTCTCCGTTGTTCTCATTAGGCTGTCCATTCGGGTATCATATGAGGAGGTTGAGGCTATGGTTTCATCTTTGTAAGTGACTCGTTTTTCTAACCTCATCCTAGCTCTCTTTTCAATCAAGTTGACCTCTGCACTAATAGCTGCCCTTTTCATTTCTTCTAAAGTTGTAGGGTCTTTCTCTCTCAATTGATATAATGTCATGTCTGGATCAAAGCCTTCAGGAAATTTCACTAATGCTAGGCCTTGTGGGGGTTTCATATGAGGTGGGATGGCATTGTAGACACTGTTAAACCTGGTGCAATAATCTTGTACACTTTCCCCTACATTCCTCTTAAGATTGTTATATTCAGAAAGGATTTGGAGGGGGTTTTTCTTGATTTCCCACTTGTTTTTGAAAGTTTGGTAGAGGGAAGGGAGATCATGTATGGTGTTAGGAGTTAATGCTTTGAACCATTTTTTGGCTTCACCTCCCAAGATTTGTGCAAAGATCCTCATTTTAATGGTTTCTTCTTCTATTTCCATGTAATCAAAGGCATCATTTATCCTATCTACATGATGTTGGGCAGTGATGGATTCAACTCCTATGAAATGAGGGATCTTGGATTGGTAGTCATTTCGAAAAGGTACTAGAGGTTGAGGTAAAGCTAGGGGAGCATACCAAGCTGCCATGATGGGAGCTAATGGAGGATTTACAAGAGGAGGGTTTGTGAAAGGAGGTGTAGGATGAAGTGGAGTGGTTTGCACAGTGGTGGTACGGATGGGTGTGGTGGAAGTACTTGGACCAACAAACTGATTCTAAGCAGATTTGGTATGGAAAGAGTTGAAGTGATGGAGAAGTTGAAATTCAGGTGGTGTGGAAGGAGAGACTTCTCTGCTAGAACTCTGTTGCAAATCTATGGGCTCAACGTCAGTATAGTCAATATCACTTTGTGACTTGGTTCTGAAAATGTTCTTTGTATGATGCAAGTCAAACTGGGGATCTTGCAAGGTTGTAAGATGTTCAGGGACAGAGCTTGCTCTATGAATGGTCCTAACAGTAGTTAAGTTTCCATATTTGGAATTTTTCCACAAAATCTTTTCTAGGTCATCAACTATGGTGGGAGGGTTTGGGTCTGGATGAGATCTGGTACTGATCCTTTGTGAAGCCAGATTTCAAACTCAAAATGTAGAGAGGCTGAAAGTTTAGGAATGTTTTCAAAAGGCTGGCCTCTCTTAGTGCTTGGTAAACTCACACAGTATGGAACTAGGATTCTAAACCTCTCCAGGCTGATTTGACACAATCCTAGGGAAGTCTAATGAGAACTAGTGAAGTAATAGGCCTACTGGAGGCTAGTGGAGTCACCAGGTGCATGTTTTTAGTTGTTTTGAGGATATATGTGTATGGTCCACCACCAATAACAAACGAAAAACCAATCTAGGGATGTTTTTGGGGTTTTATTAGTTCTTTTAGGGATACTAAGATTGTCACTAACTCAAAGGTCCCATCATGATCACCATTATGTTAGTGATAGTGATGAGGTGGCTATAAATCAATGGGTACAAAATGTTTCAGCTTGTGACTTACTCAGAAGGTCCCACCATGATCACTAGAATGTTAGGGTCCTGTGATTTAGCAGATTGGTAGACCAAATGCACAGGGTAACATGAAACTAGTCTTTGGAGTCCTAGGACCTAGCCTTCCTGGACTCAGAGAGGGCTCTCTCTATTGTATGCAAAGGATGTGAACTTTTTTCTTTTAGGGTTTGATTTTAGGCTAGTTTTTAAGTGAAGGGTTTGTTGTTTGTTTGGTTGGGTAAGATGGTCAAGTAGAATAGGTGGAGTGAGAGGTCTACAAATCATTGGGCTATGGAGTCTATGAAAGTCATGGATATCTCAACAATGAAACAAGATGCATAACAGGGCAAATATAGCTTGGTCAAATGGATCCTTAAGGTATGTGTGAAGTGGAATGAACAATAAGTTGGTGAACAAAGTAGGTGTCTAAGGGCAATGAATAATCCTTAAACAAATGCCTTTTAAACAAGATGATCTCAAACACTGATCAACATAAGGAAATAATCATAAGACATGGAAAAAATAATAGCTTTTTATTATACTTAAGCAAATGAGCATTCAAGATGAACAATTCAATGAACCATAAAAAGCAAGAAACTAATCTAACCTTTAGTGATTTCACCTTCAAGATTTAGAAAACATTCAAGATAACAAATAACTTTAATCAATGAAGAGGGAACGCCTAAACATCAATGATCAAGCTACAAAGAACTTTAAGGCAACTTCTCAAGCATGGACAAAGGGCATGATCAAAACATGAACTCTTTGGCTGAACCTTTTCTACTTTCACTGATAAACTGAAACCACTGTTTTTATCCCTTTTTAGCATTATTGAGTGCAAGTGACCTTAAACATGTCTTTTTACCTTCTTGCTGATTTTGTCAGTGACATGTTCATTTTGACAAATATTGGCAAATCATACCATGCTATGTCTTCCCTTGGCCACTTCTGATTTCTGCAGGTGCCTATGACACAGTTTTTTGGTCTCCTTAGTCATTCTTTGGGTTTTGACACTTTATTTACTAAACAATAAACTCATGCTCAGCTTGATTTCTCATTTTGATACTTAACCTTATGCTTTCATTCCTTTGATCACTTTGAGGGCATTTGACTGCACTTGAAAGCTTAATTTTCCTCACACTGATACTCTTTGTACTTCTCTCCTTTTGATGCGGTGAAGCATTGTTGCCTTGAAAAACCATGGAGGTCACCCCTTGATATCATTCTTCAGACTTCTGTCTGCTGTCATCATGGAGACCCACAATATTCATTTCACCTTCTTGCCTAACTTTCCAAATTTTAGGTTTTAGGGTTGTTAGAGACAAATAATTAGTGTTGTCTTCTAAGTTCTCTATAGCTCTTTCAAGTTCATTCATTTCTGTTCAGTTCACCTCACCTTTTTCCCTTTTTCATTTATAATTTCTAAAAATATTCAATGTGTACTTGGTTGTGTTGTTGTGCCTTCTGTCCTTGTGGCCTTTGCACTGGCTCCTTGCTTGGTAGCACTATTTAGCCAAACAGTCCTCAAAACCCTAATTTTATTTGAACATAGGCCTACTGCCTCTCCTTTGTTGTGGTTGTCTTTAGTGATGATTTAGCCTCTTACCTTACCTCTTTTTCTGCTAATAGCCATCTCAATCATTCCTACAGAAATGTTTAAGATGGGCAGCTGTCTTTTTGCAGAAGTTGTGCTTTGACCAAGGAGGCCTTCCTTGAAGGATTTTTGATACCTTTTGGAAAATCATGTGTTTACCCTCCTTTCCATTTGATTTCATCTTCGTGGCACATGTTAAGCAATGATTCAAAGCACCAAAACAATCCTATAACCTACGAAAACCTAAATGACCTAGAGGGAGGTTTTTTGGGCTTGGCCTTGGGCTGAAAACTTGACTTGGGGTCTTTAGGTGTAAAACAGAGTTCTTGACAGGATTTATGCATTGTAGACCCAAAGCTACTGATTTTGATTTATTTAAAGAGCCTAGAAAGGTAGCTTGAAACCACCAATGCTTGAGGCACTTGGTGAATAGGGGAGAAGGTTAGGCTACTTGGCAATCCAAGGTGGAAGTAGAAGGGTTAGGCAAGTCTAAACAGAGTGGTAAGGTCAAGGGTGGCAAAACATAGTGAAAATGAGTGGCATGAGCCCATGATGGGTCTTTTGGGAGTGATATGCTAACCATGACTTGCTAGAGTAGTGAAATAGTGAAAATTTTATCTTAAAGATAATGAAGGCAGTGAAATTTCTAGAACTCACAATATTTATGAATTTTGTTTCTAGAAATCTAGGATAAGCATTTAGTCATCTATGAAAAGAAAAATTTATTGATGACTAACAATGGTCATACAACTTAATCTTGATTCATTCATGCTTTTAAATCTCATGTCAGATCAAGATAGTGAATAAAGATATGACCAAACCAATTAATCTTGGCAGATCATTATTTAGGTAGAGAATAAAAATGAGCTCATCAGATTAATCTGAGCAATTGGAATTTATAAGGTTAGAAGTAGGTTAGTTTGCTTATCAAAAGAAAATAAAAGGATCAACAAGCTCAAATGCACCCAATAAATGAAATAAAAAATGTTAGGGTAAATAAAGGGTAGGTATATTACTTTCACAAGTAATGAAAAGAATCAATTGGTTCATCTCATATCACTAATATCCTCCTAAATCTCCTTCCCCTTGTTAAAATCTTATTTTCACTCTTGGAAGTCATTTCCCCTTGTAAAATACCCCTTTCCCCTTATTCTAACCCTTTTCCCCTTCCTAAAACCTTTTTCCCTAGTTAAAAATCCATTTCCCTTTGAAAATTAACTTCCCCTTTACTAACTCCCCTTTTTTTCCAATAAAACAATCAAAAACCCACTTTTCATGGTTTTAAATCTTTAAAATATATCGGGCCCCACTACAAAAACCCTTCCCTGATGTTAACACTGGAAAATCATACAAGTAGAAGACGACATTATTTAATGTTAGGCAGCAGGATTTACAAGGCTGAAAGACATTAGAGAATCTGGAAAGTATACAAAAATCTCTAAGGTCTGAGGAAAAATCAAATTTGAGCAAGTCATAAATGCTTTTGCGCACATAATCCTTCGTGAAGAGCACCTTTGCGTGCCTTTTGACCCAAAATGCACACAATCCTTGGAGTTGTGAAAGTCACTTTCCGGGACCACAAAAAGCACACTCCAGGACAGTGATTTCACACTTGAGGCCACCTAAGGACAACCACCAAAGCCTCCTTAAACATCAAGGGAGCACACAATGGAATATTTTTGGCACACAATGGAATCATCCCCCTCTCTTGGGTCACCATCCACAATGTACCGAGAGAGGGAAGGAGGATTTGAATTCTCCTATATAAGGCCACCAAGAGATGAAGAACTTGAGAGCACATTTTTATGCTTGCCAGAATTGCCTAAGCAATACCAGCAATGTGTGATCCAGAGCTGAAGATAGAGGGGACTTAATTGTTGGTCATCCAACAAGTTCAGTCCACCAGAGTAGAGAGAGGGAGACTTTGCACCGAAGCAAGCTTGGAAGTAAGAACATCCTTGCATAGGGACTTAGAACCCATGTTCTAAGGGCCCTTTGGCAAGAGAGTTAAAGTTTCATCCTCATTTCCTACCAGCACTCAATAAGAGGGGTCGAAGAGCCACAGTTTGGATTATTGCAGTTGTTTGACTCTATTCAGAGCTTTTGTTTTATTTGTTTTAGTTTTAGTTTAGTTTTAGTTTATATATGCATGCTATTTCTCTATCTAGTATGTTTATGATTCTAGCTTGTTCCACTAACTTGCTTGACTCCACTTCTTTTTCTACCTGTGACCAATAACTTAAGAGGGTAAACCACACCCCTTAAGTTGTTGTGATTTCGTACATGCGTGCACCAAAAACACTAACACAGGATTGGTGAATCCACTAACGTTTATTTCCAAGTTTATGTGGTTGTGCCTTTTTGCAGAGACCCCTGTCTGTGCTGTGGAGTGGAACTGAATTTCCCCCTTTTCTCTTGCAGTCCCTAGTTCATCCCCAGTGACAGACTAAAGCAGAACAGCTCCAAAAATTTATTTTTGCAGGAATTTGCACACTTTTTCCTCCCACATACGTGCCCAGGGCACGCATTTAGAGCTGACCCGCATGCAGACATCGCGCCTGTTGCAGCCTTTTGTGCGCAAAAGACCGAATGAGAAATTTCTCCCACATTTCTATCTTTTCCTGCTTGTAAAGTGCTTGGCAACCCATAATACATCTGCCAGCACTTGTTGAGGTACCCCGCAGCTTGCTAAAGCTCACTCTTAGCTGCTTTTTGTAGGCTTAGTGTCAATTTTATTGCAAGTTGATTTTTGCAAAGTTCACATATAGTTTAAGTAGGGGGAAAAAATAACTTGCGTTCCGAAAAAAAATAAAAATAAATAAATAAATTATGTTTTGAAAATTTAGGTACCAACACACCTAGATAAATTAGCCAAAGTAAGTGGCCTAAGTCCACGCATGCTTAGCTAGTTTCTTTTTTCTAGTGTAAAATTTATTAGTTTAGTTCAATTTTTGTACTAGGATTTCGGGACCAAGATTGAATTGTCGATAGAAGAGCAAGTAATCTTTGCTACCCTTGCACCCTTTGGTGATCCTAGGCAAGCATATGAACACTCTCTATTCACAACTCACCATCTCCCTTTAGTTGATCACATAGATTAACAAGGAAAAATAGAAATTCACCCATATCCGCACATGTTTTTCTTTTAAGGAACAATAAAACATAGTTTAAATAGGATATTTTGAAAAGCATCATCACATATCCACGCGTTCAAACTATGTGCTTGTCCACTTTTTTCTCACACACATCCACCCACTAAGCAAAGCAAAGACGCCTAAAACTAACTTAACCAAACTCACTAAATTCTCCCCACAGGGGCCAAAAAAGAATTTATAGTTTAAGTTAGGATTAAGGGGGTAGGAATCCAATAAGCTACCTTAATCATTCTTCATCTTGAAACATCGAAGTTGATTTTTTAGGGAGCTTTAAATCCACCTATCAGCCCACGGAAAATAAAACCCAAGCGTGGCAGAGACCCGTTTCAGAGGGGGTTAGGCTTAGGCGCAGTACGTGCGATATCAGTTGGGGCTTCCTGACCCGGCTGATACTCGGTACTATTAGCTGACTTACCAACAATCCCAAGACTCAAATTCTCACATGGGACGATGGTACTTAGTGGCCAAACATAGGGCATCCTTTCCCTATATGTGATGGTGCAGGCAAGCACTAGATCCTCTACCCTTACCTTGGTGGATTTTCTTCAGCTGACTGGGGGCGTCGCCAACTCTTATGGGACGTTGTGCCAACACTCGCAAGATATCTTCTCAAGGCCCAGTTAAATTTGAGTGTGTGAGGATGAATAGGTCTTCTAGGATTTGAGTATCATATGCAAACAAACAAAAACCGCTTTTTTGATTTCTTGATCACATAGTAGTAATTTAAAGGGAAAACCAATTTTATTTTCGCTTTGTTTTATGTATGCAATCGGAATTTTTCTTTGATCATAAACTCTATCCTCTCAAATTTTCCAAAACCAGACCTAGTCGACACCAAAATGGACCCAATGAGACCTCGTCAATCTAGGCATCTTTTGGACCTCCCCCCATTACCGGGAGGGGTTCCAGGTCTTTCGCCATTTAGGCATCAAAGACAGAACGCTGCCACCATTATTGGCTCGTCCTTTATTGGGACATCCTTATTTGGGAACCCTGGTTGACCTCCCAATGCCACACCACACACCACTTCTCCCAAAACCCCTAGGGGGCAAAGGAGCATGACCCATTCGGGAAGCCAGTCGAATACACAGCAAGGTATGTCACAGACCAACCCTCTTCCTAACCAAAACATTGTGTTTTCGCAAGTTGCAATGGCGTCAACCTCCCAATCACCTTTCTTAGCTTCATTGAATCTACCCGATTTAACCAAACTAATGAATGACCCCATCACACACAACCCTACTTGGCCTCCCATGCCCACGAAGCTCCCTTCGGATGTTCCAAAATTCGAAGGAAAACAAGTGGAAGACCCAGGTAATCATGTCATGACCTTCCCCTGTGGTGCTCATAGAACAGTATCATTGACGACATTATTCGATTGGGACTATTTCAACACACTTAGATAAGAGTAGCCGCGAAGTGGTATGTGGAGCAGCCCTCTGCTACACATGGAACCTTTAGCACCCTCACCATCGCGTTCCTAACATATTTTTAGTTACCCATTCACCGTGATTCTGAAATGGAATCACTGACACATTTTAGACAAACCCCCGCCGTCCATATCTCGGACCATCTCCACGAATGGAAGCGGCGCCGTAGTTTATGTAAAGCAAAACTCGACGACCGGGTTCTTTTATATTTTTTCCTGAAAACTCTCACTGCAGAAATTTCAAAGGATGTGGCGCAACAAAGGCCCACATTTGAAGAGGACGCCATCGGCAAAGCGCAACATCTTGAGTTGATTTATACGTAGTCCAAATACACTTACATTATCCTGCCGAATGCCCCACACCTACAAACCTATCAAGAATTACTAGGCGCGTTGAACTCTGCAGACGAACTAATTGGGTCATTGACCCAAAGTTACCTAGGCAGCAACAGTCAAAACCTCGGTTACATGTGTGGTTCTTCTCAGAACGTACCACAACCTAGTTTTCAAAGTCATCATATGCCTCAGCAAAATTTGACCAATAGGGCGCCAGTGTATCACCATGAAGGACCCTATCCTTTGGCTCAGGGGATCTAGTAAGAAAATAGACATGATGACAGAAGAGCTCCCCCCAAGCCACCATACACCAACTAGGGACAGGGGAACTTGGTTGCCTCATCCTCTTAAGTTATCAGGCACATCGATTACTGTAGATGGCTTGATCAGGTCTTTGACCCAAGGTCACCTAGGCAGCATTAATCTGTATTCGGGGAGTGACCATGTGCATTGATTCTGCAAACGGCTTGATCGGGTCTTCAACCCAAGATCTCCTAGGCAGCAGTAACAGCCATGATACTTAAGGAGTTACCAGGTAGGCAGATTCTACAGACGGCTTGATCCGGTCATTGACCCAAGATCATCTAGGCAGCAATAGTACCATGTGCATCGATCCTGTAGACAATTTGATTGGGTATTTTTCCTAAGATCACCTAGGCAGCAGTAAAACCCATAATACTCAGAGAGTTACCAGATAGGTAGATTCTACAGACGGCTTGATCAGGTCTTTGACCCAAGATCACCTAGGCAGTAATAACACCCATGATACTCAGAGAGTTACCAGATAGGTAGATTCTGCAGATGGCTTGATCAGGTCTTTGACCCAAGATCACCTAGGCAGCAGTAACACCCATGATACTCAGGGAGTTACCAGGTAGGTAGATTCTGCAGACGGCTTGATCAGGTCTTCGACCCAATATCTCCTAAGCAGCAGTAACTCGCAAATAGGTAGATTCTATAGATGGCTTGATCGTATCTTTGACCCAAGATCACCTAGGCAACAGTAGTACCATGCACATCTATCCTGCAGACGGTTTGATTGCAGGGTCTTTTCCCAAGATCACCTAGGCAGCAGTAGTACCATGCAAGTCGATTCTGCAGACAGTTCGATCGGCTCTTTGGCCCAAGGACACCTAGGCAGCAGTAATCAAAACCCTGGATACTCATACGATTCTACTCGGAACGTATCACAACCTAGCTATCATGAAAGTCACCCCAGCACTCATATACCAACCAGGGACAAGGGAACCAATATCCCCCATTCCCCACACATAATGGACCATTGGCACAACGTAATGCATCAGTCAATCTAATGCAACCCTTCCCAGGCTAATCAGCAACCATACAACTAGGAGAATTATGAAAATCCTCCAAATGCTACAAAAAGAAGTCGAGCAACAAACAAAAGGGAGATCCTGGACAGGGGGCAGTAACCAGCAATGCCCCCCGCGATCTCAGTCTGGGGGCAACCCCAACCGAAATCAAAACTAAGAGCCAAGTAACAACTCCCATGGGAAAACTGGAGCTTAGAGTATTTGATCACAAAGCCCAAAGCAGCACTGTGATCAACACTCCATAATGAACAAAGACGATGCCACACATTCGTACTCCCAAAAAAATACTTTTTTAGTGTCGGCAGGTATGCCCTCTCTCATCTTATTTTTTAAATCTCATGACTTTCAATAATATTAGATAAAGAAGATGCTTTCACTTGAGGTAGTTGTTTTTGTAGGAAATCTCCAAACCATTCACAACTCCATCCACTGAAAGTTTCAGAGAAGGTATCATTCTACCCCCAACATGATAGAGTCCCAGAAAACTCTGCATATAGTGACATTATTTCTCCATCAGAAATCAACCATAGGTTCCACATATTCGACCATGTTTATCATCACCTCACCCTACACATGATAAACATCCTTGTTGGTCGGTAGAGCCTCCCCTCCATGGCTCTCGTCACTCCCAGTAGACCATATATCACAACAAAATTGACGCCATGGCCATACCACTTGGGAAGCACCTCATGCCAATTCATCCACCATGCATAAAGGTCAAGTTTTACCATACAAAATAAAATCCCCTTCCCAGACGATCGGGTTGTACAAGAAGATCAAAAGCGCACTACTACGCCTCGCATTTAGCCCACCATACGTCCACCAGCGTAATCCCATCTTTGATACTTTTTCATCCGCTTCATCAACCTCACACATGAGACCAATCAATGGGGCCCCCACCCTCAACAAAACACCCTCGTCACAACATCAGTGAGCGAACACTTTCATGTTTTGGGGCACCCGTCTTTATGTTTTGTACAAACCAAACCCCATTATTCTATTATTTTGGTAAGTGTACAAAGACCGCAAATGGTGCACTATGTCCTCCACCTTCGCATCCATATTTTCTACCATGGAAGAAGTCCATGAACACCCTTGGTTGGAATATTACACCCCCACACACAAGCCACATTGACAACTTGTTTTTACCCAACCTGGAATTCCTACCAAATCCAGGGATTTCCCCATTAGAAATAACTATGACTGTCACCAAGCTGCTTAGTATACTCCGACCTTGGGCCACCGAATCCCCATCATCAGTTTTCAGTCACCCCTCGCCAACATGCATATGTTAAACCCATCACATCTAGGTCCCTAAGCCCTCATATCAGCGACCCCTTGTTCGGTTGAGGCTTCCTTTTTGTCGACTTCAACACCTATTTTACAAAAATGAAGCAATACCTGGGATCACCCCTCTCCATAAAAGGGACATCCTCGGGTGGCACTGTGGGAAACATCATTTCCCACAGATGTCATTGACCCTCCTAACATTTCACTACAACAAAATCTTTCATGTCAAGATGGTATCGTACCTTACAACCATTGCACTTTGATCAAATTCGTCGAAGACCCATGCCTTCATAAGCGTCTCTTTCAGCAATGCTTACATGGGAAGGTCCCAGCCAGCACCTATGCGTACAATGTGTAGCTATATGCCATACGGAGTTTACGCATATGGGTACCACATTCCACCTATTGTCAAAGAAAAAATTCCCTAGAGGGCGTCAGCAGTCGTCGTCAGAAACCACCAGATCACTACCATATCAGTGACATAGACATAACATGTATCTGTCAAATAGATTTGTTTAACTAGCCACAACATCATGAGCATGGGATATGCTCGCCTCGTAGAAAATTGTATATATATTGTATTATATTTTCTTACGAGGTCCCATAGGACATGGTCATTCTTCGAACCGGTGCAAGGTGTTTCCAATTCCAAGCTTCACTTAGGTCTCTCTCTCTCTCTACGCATAGTATATAGAAAAGAAACTATAATGTATTTTGGCTATACAGTTCTTCCTAGACCTCACACATTAGGGGGCAATTGTTAACACTGGAAAATCGTACAAGCAGAAGATGACATTATTTAATGTTAGGCAGAAGGATTGATAGGGTTGAAAGACATTAGAGAACCTGGAAATTATTTAAATATCTCTAAGGTCTGAGGAAAAATCAAATTTTAGCAAGTCATAAATGCTTTTGTGCGCATAATCCTTCATGAAGAGCACCTTTGCGCGCCTTTTGACCCGAAATGTGCGCAATCCTGGGAGTGGCGAAAGTCACTTTCTGGGACCACAAAAATCACACTCCAAGGTAGTGATTTCACACTTGAAGCTGCCTAAGGACAACCACCAAAGCCTCCTTAGACAACAAGGGAGCACACAATGGAATATTTATGGCCCACAATGGAATCATCCCCCTCCCTTAGGTCACCATCCACAATGTACAAAGAGAGGGAAGGAGGATTTGAATTCTCCTATATAAGGCCACCAAGAGATGAAGAACTTGAGAGCACATTGTTATGCTGGCCATAATTTCCCAAGCAATACCAGCAGTGTGTGATCCGGAGATGAAGATAGAGGGGACTCAATTGTTGGCCATCCAACAAGTTCAGTCCACCACAGTAGAGAGAGGGACACTTTGAACTGAATCAAGCTTGGAAGTAAACACATCCTTGCATCAAGACTTAGAACCCATGTTCTAAGTGCCCTTTGGTAAGAGGGTTAAAGTTTCATCCTCATTTCCTACTAGCACTCAATAAGAGGGGTCGAAGAGCCACCGTTTGGACTATTGCAGTTGTTTGACTCTATTCAGAGCTTTTGTTTTATTTGTTTTAGTTTTAGTTTATATATGCATGCTATTTCTCTATCTTATATGTTTATGATTCTAGCCTGTTCCACTAACTTGCTTGAATCCACTTCTTTTTCTGCCTATGACCAATAACTTAAGAGGGTAAACCACACCCCTAAAGTTGGTGTGATTTCGTACATGCGTGCACCAAACACACTAACACACCCGATATTATTTTAACCCATTCCTGAGTGTATTTCTGACATCCCGCATATATATTTTACAATCCCCTTTATATCATTTTAGCATATAGTTTATATATATTCCCTGCTTTAATATTTCCCCGAGTCCCACTTTGTTTTAAACCCCGCTGATTATATATCCTTACCCCATTATGTAAATCCCTGATCTCTTCTTAACCCATCCATATTCCCCGATCCCATCTATTATTAAAAACCTTTGCATATATATTATATCACCCTACATATACAATCTTGGGTCCCACCTATCAAAACACCCCAACTCATCCATCCGCCCAATCCATCTGATTAGATCCAACGACCAATAGAACATTTCGCACCCCCAACAGTCCAATGTGTAAAGCCATGGGGGGGGGGGGGTTGCGAAATGGGTGGTTTCACACCCCCGCCCATTTGCCACGTGGCACTCCTACAGCGTATCGCATCCCCAATCCTGAAACCACTATACTACTTTTGCGATGTGATTACCACCAACCCGTCTGCGTGCTTTGCGATGAAACCACTATGGTTCAAAATTAATTAAGCCCACGCCATATGATTAACTACCTCTGGTTAAAATCAATAAAGCCCACCCTAAAACATTTTTTCACCATTTATGTTGAAAATTGCGAAAAATAAGCCTTTATCGACCCAGTTTGAAACCTTTACAGACTAGAATTGAAGCCATTCCCGACCAGAACTGAACCCTACTGCCTCCTGGACTTCTGCAGACCAAAACATCGAATTTCCAGGTAATACTAAAGTGCCCAATGCCATTAATTAAGCACATAAAAACATTAAATTGATAAATTAAACAAAACAATGGCCTCCCAGAGCACAATATTTTTTAACCCTCTGCAACCACCTGTGGTAGCTATTGACCACACACCGCTTGCTGATAAAGACTTCAAAATTAGTGATACAGTCACTGAGTTCAACCTTCTAGAGCTCCACTTCTGGAGCCATGATAAGTTCATAGACCAGGCTGATGATATCCACCTCTGGGACTCAAACCTACCCAGGTACATCTTCCCACAGACCTTTCAATTTACAGATCTTATTAGACTCTGCCAGATCAATTATTTGCCTAATGAAATAGCTCTAGTAACCCCAAACCAAGAGATTTTATTCACAATCACTACACAATCCATAAATCAGACGTTACAGATCCAACCAAAGCCTGATGAAGTCCCATTATCCATTGAAATCCTCACTGAACTCTATCTGAAGCTAGATTTCCCAAAGAGATTCTAGATATTCCAGACCTTCCTTCCTCCATCAGTAGAAAGGATTCCAGATATTGTCACAATGTTGTCATGTATTTTAGGGTATTTTACTGATGAATATGTAGATGTATCTGTCCTAGGTTTTCTATCCATATTCTTCCCAGGTCAGCCTCCAGCTTCAACATTTAATTTTTCCCAATATCTATCAGATGTAATCCATGAACAGTTGGTCAAATTACCAGACAAAGGAGTATTTAAATACTCTTCAGTTTTTTTCAATTTTTTCTTATACTTCCAATCAGAAAGGTTTGCAGTTAGCCTCCAAAAACTAGACACATAGGGTAACCCCCAATCTGTTGTATTTTGGACCTCCTTCATCAGAAAGGATTCCACATAATTCAACTATAAAGACTTCATTGATTCATTTTTTCATCCAGTTTTCAATATGCTAAGTAGTAGTATTCAGCTTAGATTCAGTGAAGAGATAAAGAAAGTATTGCATTTTTCAAATCAAAGTAGAACAGGAGACCGGTATTTATACCATAATCATTCAAAAATTAGGGTGTATGGAAGCTAGCTAACTCCATACAAACTTCCCAATCACCTCCCCATGAGGTTATTTGCATTGGAATACATTAGACAAATCCTAAATTCAGATGAAGTTAATTTCCTTTCAGCAAATAAAAAGACTCAATTTAAGATTAAGAACTAACTTGGTCCTTTTATTTGCAATAATAGGAATGCTAGTCAACAAGCAGACAAGTATTTACAAGATTTAAAATTCAGTAGCAGTTTCAAATGGAAATATGACCCCTTGGGAGTCATAAGTAATTTAAGAGTCAAATTCAAGTTGAAACCTTTTGTTCATGAGTCAAAACCTGAGGTAGAAAAGTATTCCAACCAGTCAGAGTGGTTGGAAAGCACTTTACAAGAGGTGGATAAGCAGGTTGATACTAGTTCCATCCTGCTTACTCCATCCCCACTGGACAGAAATTCAAAGAGAGCAAGAAAGGAAGGCTCTAATTTTGTAGAGACTACTTCTGAGACCAAATTCAAGCTAATGTACAGGAAGAAGGCCAAACTAAATCCAGTGATTGAACAGGAAAAGATAGTTGAAACAATTGAAGTCATTGATATAGATATAGTGGTTAGAGATGATGCACCTCCAATACTGTCAGAAGAAACACAGCTGCCATCAACCTCCAGTGCACAAATAATTCATAAACAACATAGTGTAGAGGTTTCATCATCAAGCAAACCAATGGATAAAGAGAAAGATATAATGGAGAAGTACAAAGAAATTGAATTGAAGAATGAAGCATTGAAAGCTATAACTTATGCCTAGTATTGGAAAACAACTCCTAGTGACCAAAATAGGTTACTTTCAACTTTTGATTACAAGACTAGAAAGATACAAATGAAATTTTTACAGCCAACAATGCAGGCTCCAAAATCATCAGCAAATTACAAGAAAACAACCTTTGAATTTCTTGCTAAAGATGTGCATCCCGTAGATCAAACTGAGTTTCATAAACAAGTTGGAGAAACGATCTATCCCACTATGACACACAAGGCTTTGAGTGTCCAAAGACTTCAGAATTCTCTAGAGAATATAAGAGCACAGTTAAAACTAGAGAAAACGTCTTCACAAGCAAAGGATAACAGAATAAAATCACTTGAAGAATTGGTCATGGAGGTTGGATATGATCCAAATTATATCAAAGCAGCAGAAGAGCTTATCAAGAAGAAGAATGCATACATAGTTGCATTGAAGAAACAACTGAAATTACCTACAACAGAGCATCCACAAACTAAAGAAGTTTTGGAAAATGAAATTCAGAAGCATGACATGATGAGTCTCATCATTCAGTTGACAACTCAATTGAAAGAGATGGAAACTGAAATGGACATATTAGTGCAGGAAAAGCAGGCCAGCATGGGAGCAGTTTTTGTTACATCCATTCTTATAGCTTCAACATCAATTCCATTACCCATAACAGTCCTAGATACTACAGCAGTTCCAGTGACAACAGAAGTTCCAGCAACTACACCAGCTACTACATCATCAACAACATCAGCAATGCCAACAGCCCATCCCAATGACGAGGCAAGTAAATTGATTAAATAAATGCAGGATATGTCAATACAAACTACTAAGATAAATAGGCTTAAATAACAAGTAAAAAGTCTAGAAGATGAAAAGAAATTGGCTCAAGTAATGTATAAAGCAAAATCACAGAAAACAAACAGATTGACTAGTAGAATTTATAAGTTAGAAAAGGAATTGACACTGAAAAAGCCTCTAGCCCAAGCAAAGCAACAACTGTGGGCCAATATCATTAACTCTGTTAATGATATTTGGCCTTCTATCCAAGTCATATTTGAGCAGAAGGAATTAATAAAGGAAGCTAGTGAAGCTATTCATAAAGTCAAAGAAGAACTTGGAAAGAAACCAGAGGAAACCACTAAGATTATAAAATTCCTAAATTCTAAAAACAAGCAGGAATTAGAAGAACTTGGTATAACAGATAGAACAGAGAACATCTTAGAGGTGAAGAAGGTTATCTCCAAGAGAAATTTGATGATACAACTTGAAGACAAATGCCAAACAATGGAGCTTGAAATAAACAGATTCATGAACAAATTTGATGTTTTGAGGCAGAAAGGTATGCCTAATCCATTAGTAATCAATGATAAATTAATGAGGCATGAATACTATGATAAAAAGATCAGGGAAGTAGCTAAGGAGACTTCCAACAATTCAGCAATGAAAGGAGTTCCTACAGGCAAAGTACTCCTTCAAACTTTAGAGAACTTCTTATTCCTTCAACATGAGGTAAATCATCTTTTTGTAAACAAGCATACATTTACCAAGTACATTGAGGCAGATGAGATTTACAGGAGGATGGTAAAGATCAAAATTCCAAATGAAGAAGCCTGGGAAAAATGGTGTGATTTACTGTGACAGGTAAACGTAAAAACAGGTAAAAGAACAGTCAGGTTAAAGAGTAAACAGAGAAGGAAGATAAAGTAAAGACAGGTTAAAGATGAAGATAGATGAAGACAAATAAAAGACAAGGTTAAAAGTAAAGTCAGATGACAAGCAGTGTGAAAGGCAAGCCAGCGTGAAAGCCAGCCAACGTGAAAGACAACAAATATCAAAGAAGCAAACAACAAAACAAATAAACAGGGACAACTTGCAGTTAGTTTAATAGGTGTCTCTATCTTCTTGCATGAAGATATTTTCTTTTCCTTGAATAAATCCTAATCAGTTTATAGGATATTTTGTATTGAGTTTTGTATAAATACTTCATCAATTCGAAGTATTAAGGGTGGATTCTTGAATATTTCTATAGTTGAACTAATCTACTACCAGAGGGTTTATTGTAACTTTTCCAAGTTGATAGTCATGATAATAATAAAGGCATGTCTTTACAGGGTTTATGTGTTAAGCCACTTCCGTGAAGTATATTTCAATTGTTCATGTTATTTTATTAAGTATTCCATAAAATTGCATGTTTTCCAAATTTGAATGGTATAACTGGAATTTTATTGCAGAATTTGTTTAAGTACACTATGTTTTGAACTGTTATCCATTTTTATGTTTTCTTCTGACATATGGTTTATAGAATCCTTGACTTCTCTCTGATCCTGATTGACCTCCTTCACTTTCCTTCATTATCCGGTTTAAGGAATCCTTAACTGCTCCTTGATCCCGATTGAAAATCACTTCACCATTCAACCTTAAAGATTCGAATTTGCTAAGCTACCCTGCCTTGTAACACTGCTTTTATAAAAAAAAATTGTTCTATTTTCTTGATACATTGACTCCATAGCCCAATGGAAAACAAACAGACACCTATCCATCTAAATCAGTAATTCCACCAACAAATCAAAATCAAACCAAACAATTCTTACATAACTAGCCTAAAATCAATTAAAACAACAAAGATAAATCATTAAGAGAGAGCCTTCTCTTAGCATTAGGAAGGCTAGATCCTAATCTCCAAAGTGGTTGATAACTCCTCTAATATTTCTTTAAACATACATAACAACCCTTGGAAATTTTGGAGTGATAACATACTCGCAACCATACTAGGGAAATTAGTCCCTAGTTTAAATAGATCTTAAAAGAAACAATTCTTCTCATTTTTTACATTAACATTTGAAAGGGTTGTTAAAAATTTTCATTGAAAGTTCAAATTTTGGCTTCTAAAAGAACATACTATACTAGGGCTCATCCTGATCCTCGACCTGCTATAATTGTTGATGATCCTGACAGAATTTTAAGAAAAACCAAAAAAGTAGAAAGTGCAGGAAGTAGTAGTCAATTAATCAAAGCAAATTCACTCCCTAAATAATTATCAAGTATACAGGGTATTCAATTTGATTTATCATTTGAACATTCTTTATTTAGAACCAAATCTGAAAATTCAATCTATGATAGTGTAATAGACCCTAATTTTATTCAATTTATGGAAGAAAAGAAGGAAACTATACAACTTGACTTAGATCAAGAGGTTCTAGAGACTTTTGATAAACTTGATATTTTGACTGCAACTTTGATTAAGGATATAGATGAGCCTATTTTCAACAGTTTGTTGAATTAGTTGCCCTAGTTGTTGCTACCCCTAAGCGTTCTACCATACCCTCTAAAACTGTAAATACCGCTTTATTTAGTACCACCTCATCTATAATATCCACCACAGTTCATTCTACAAAACCATTCATTCCCAAGCTTCCTCTTCAACGTAAAGTTTTATTTCCATCTTCAAGTGTTCCAAGTACATATTCTAGCACTTCAAGTTCATCTTCTATCACTTCAAGCTCATCTGCAAGCATTTCAAGTTCATCTCCAAGCACCCCTAATTTACCTCCCAGTCAAGCTAGTATCTTAGCCATAGCAGCCAAATATGCCCCTTTGATCTTACAGGCCCCTTTACATGCCATGCCACAGGATTACCAGAGTAAAAAATTTCAGTTTGATGGTATAGGTCAATATACTACTCAACAACATGTAAATAAAATGATTGATTGCTTTGAATTACATGAAATTGTGAAGTTGATGTACAAATGAGATTGTTTGCATAAACATTAGCAGGAGATGTTAAGAAATGGTTTAAAGCTTTACCTGCCAATCATATAGTTGATTTAGCTGCTTTCCATAAATTGTTTATTAATAGATGGGAAAGAAAGAAAAACCCTTTACAGATATTATCTGAATATGAAAACATTAGAAGAGCTCCTAATGAATCTGTTCAAGATTATTGTACTAGGTTTAACATCATTTACAATGCAATTCCTACAAATATCAAACCTCTGCTAGACTTAGCTCTAATCAAATTTCCATATGGTTTTTATACTGATATGTCCTATCAATTGAGAGAAAGAAATCCTAAAACTTTAGAACAGATGCAAAGTAACGCAGTTAGTGTAGAATCTAACTTATTAGCTAAAAGAGCTAGGATGAGAAATGAAAGAAGAGTTAATATTAAGGAAGAACCATCCACTTCAGAAATTAAGATATATAGTTTAGCTAAAAGTATGGAAACAATAATGGATAGATTAGAAAACATGGAAATAAAACCTCAGTGGTAAAATCAACAACAAGGTCTCCAAATTAGAAACCCAAACTTTAGGAAGAATCCCAATACTAGTAAATCAAGAGAAGCAACACCTGAGCAATTGATTAGACCACCTTTCCAGGAAAACTATGTTGAAAGTTCACATCAAAACGAAGAAGATCAAGACACCCAGATAAACTTGATGGGAATAAACAATGAAAATATTGTTTTTCTTACCCAAGAAGAATAGGAATTATACATGTTACAATAATTACAGTTAGAATCTGGAGAGTCTTTTGACTATAAACAAGGCTATGAATCTGCAATATACGAAGTTCACAAACAATATAGCCTTAGAAGTAAAAAGAACACAGAATCCCCTATTAAGAAATCAGTACAAACACAAAATAAGAAAACAGTAGAAGCTCATGTGTCCAAAGTGCTACAAATTCTTCCTAGAGAAACTCAGAAAACTTCCACTCCAAAGATTGTAGACATAACATCAACTGATACTCAAACATCAACTGCTGCTAAAACTTCAACTGCCACTCAAACTGTTCTAGACAAGAAAATTGAAAGTAAAACAGTGGAAACACAGACTGAATTACCAATTGTTGATAAAAAAGACAAAAATACACAAACTACAATTAGTAAAGAGGAAATCATTCAGTTAGGCAAAACTCAAGTACCCTTTAACATCCAAATTGAGATAGCTAAATTGAAAATACCAATTCCTTTAATAGAGATGGTGAAAAATTATTCATACAAAGCCCAAATCACTGAAACACTGAACATAGGTGAAGGAGAAGATGTTGTTGACCTCAATGATGATCAACCAGAGTTATTATTTGGTCCTGAGGAAAATGGTAAACATCAACAAGGAGGTGTCCCTCCATTCTACATTAGCTTGAACATTCATGGCAAAGTCTTACACAATGCTATGTTAGATTCAGGAGCATCTCATAACTTAATGCCAAAAAATTTCATGGAAAAACTGAATTTAGACATCACTAGACCATACAAAGACCTTTTATCCTTTTATTCTAGTCAAGTTCAATGCCTTGGCCTGATAAAATATCTGTGTGTAACTCTAGTCCAATACCCAGCTAAGAGTATTGTCATGGATATCGTAGTTGTTGATATCCCTCCAAAGTATGGAATGTTATTATCTCGCTCATGGGGAGCAAAATTACAGGGATCACTGCAGTTAGACATGTCATATGCTACAATTTTTGTATTTGGTCAGCCCAAAAATCTTTATAGAGAAACTTTGATGAAATACATGGTCAGTAGTGCAAAAAAACCACATAATTATCCTATTTATTCTTTGCATTGTGATATGGACTCTTTTATCCAATGCAATTCAAACACTGGCAAAGACAAAATCATTGTTGTAGAATAGAAACATAAAGAAATTGACATTGACAATATAACTCATGAGTCTATGTGGCATTTAGATTTCGATGGCTCTGTAAACAAATTAGGAGCAGGAGCAGGAGTATGGATTTATAACTTAGAAAATGATCATTCGAAAGGACATGCTTTCAGGTTAAACTTTAAATGCACTAATAACATGGCAGAGTATGAAGATTTAGTGTTAGGACTGTAAATTGTAAGAAAACTTGGTGCCAAAAGAGTTTCTGTCATGGGAGACTCGGAACTTATCATAAAAAAAATCAAAGGAGAGTATCTTCTGAATAATCC
Source organism: Pinus albicaulis (assembly GCA_034641835.2). NCBI lineage: Eukaryota > Viridiplantae > Streptophyta > Pinopsida > Pinales > Pinaceae > Pinus > Pinus albicaulis. Next base: position 947,471,850 of record CM076571.1, on the reverse strand, counting down.
TATACTTAGCCAATACAGAGAAACCATTCTATATTTGATTAATTGTTTTCTTGAAACTAACTTTGTTGTTATTCCAAGGAAGCAGAATATGCAAGCACACAGTTTGGCAACTTTTGCTAGCACGTGAAGACTACCTTTTCAACCAAATCATCAGTACAATGTAGAGGTAAACATTGGCCAACAATACCTGATAATTTGAAATATTGGTAGATCTTTTCACAAGACTTACAAATATATAATTTTATGAATGTTGAGCAAGAATTTCAAAACTGTAATATAGACACTGACTGTATAATAGATTATACAATAAATAGCGAGATAGATGTAAATGATGTAGATAAAACTAAACCAAGTAGATTTAGAAATAGAAGAATTAACAAATGATGAATCAGAGATTTTAAACCTTAAAGACAACATTTTGCCTAAGGGATTAGTCCCATTAGAAGATATTTTTGACTCCAATGATGTAGCTAGAAAACCCAAAATGGAGCCCATAAGGTGAGACATAGAAGAATGTAACGTAGGAACGGAAGAAAAACCCAAGCTTATCAAAATTTCCAAAGCATTACCTCCAGCTGAAAAGATGAAGTACATAAGTTTGTTTAAATAATTTCAAGATGTATTTTCCTGGAGTTATGAAGACCTCAAGTCTTGTGACACTAGCATTATCCATCATAAAATACCAATCAAAGAAAATCAAAAGCCCTTTAAACAAAAGCTTAGGAGAATCAACCCTGTTCTTATGCCATTGATAGAAAAAGAAGTTAAAAGCATGTATGAAGCACAAATCATAGCACCTATTAGATATTCTGGTTGGGTCTCAAATTTAGTCCCCACTAGCAAGAAAATAAGAGAAATCAAACTCTGTGTTGATTTCAGAAACTTAAACAAAGTCTCATTAAAAGATAACTATCCTCTCCCTAAAATGGACCATATTTTACAGAGGGTAGTAGGGTCATCCAGAATTTCATTACTTGATGGATTCTCTGGATACAACCAAATTCTAGTCCAACCTGAAGATCAAGTAAATACTGCATTTACCACTCCATGGGGAACTTTCATGTACTTGAAAATGCCCTTTGGACTGATGAATTTTGGAGCCACATTCCAAAGAGCTATGGACATAGATTTTGCCAAGGAAATTCATGACTTTTTATTCATTTATCTAGATGATATCACAATATTTTCCAAAACATATAATGAACATCTAGTTCATTTGAGAAGAGTTTTTATTAAATGCAGAAAGTTTGGTATTTCCTTGAATCCTAAAAAGACACTCTTTGGATTAGAAGAAGGTAAACTCCTGGGACACATCATTTCGAAAGAAGGTATTATAATTCATCCAGCTAGAATAGAAGCAATCTTAAACATCAGTCATCCTAAAAACATCAAAGAATTACAGGCATTCTTAGGTAAAATAAATTCTCTTAGAAGATTCATTTCTAATTTAGCAGAACTAATCAGAGAATTGGATAACATGTTAAAAAAGGATTCAGCACTTAAGTGGACAGTAGAGGCTAAACAGTGTTTTGAAGCAATCAAAGAAGCTCTCACTAAAATACCTATCCTCATAAGTCCTACTTTCAAAAAAGGTTTTATTATTTTTTCTTTTGCTTCATAACACACCATTTCAGTAGTCTTTTTGCAAAAGAATGATGAAGGTTATGAACAACCCATTGCTTTTTTCAGTAAAACCTCAAGAGATGCAACACTAAAGTACAATATTATGGAAAAACAAGCACTTACTTTAGTGAAAGCTATAAAAGATTTCAGAGTGTACATTTTATACTCCCACATAATTGCATATGTTCCAAATTCAGTTGTAAAGGACATTCTAACTCAAAATGGGCCTGATGGAAAAAGAGGTAAATGGATTGTCACAATATTGGAATATGACATTGAAATCAAACCTACAAAATTGATTAAAGGCCAAGGTTTAGCCAAACTCATGGCTGAATCAAACTGTCAAGCCTTAGATATAAATTTCATTACAGCAATAGATGATCAGGAAGAGATGGCAACTCCACATATCAGTGAACCTTTTTTAGATTCACCCTGGTATGTAGACATTATATTTGTTTTACTCAACCTATAAGCTCCTCCTAGTTTATCTAGAACTAAAGGTAGATTCTTAAAAATGCAAGCAATGAAATATTGTATCATAGATAATGCTTTATTTTGGAAAGATCATGGTTGCATTCTATTAAACTGATTATTGAAAGATGAAGCTGATAAAGTCATGCAAGAGACTGTGGAGGACACCTCTACTGGAAAACAAATGCTAATAAAATTTTGAGGGCAGGTTTTTACTGGCCCACTCTTTTTGCAGATGTTAGAAAGTATGTGATCTCCTGTGACAAATGCCATATATTTGAAGGGAAGAAAAAACTCTTACCATTACCCCTTAAACCTATCTCTTTAGAAATGCCATTTCAGCAATGGGGTTTAGACTTCATTGGTAAAATTCACCCACCCTCCTCAGCCCAGCATAAATGAATATTGACAGTTATTGATTATTTTACCAAGTGGATAGAAGCCATCCCTTCTAGACAAGCCACAAAATCTATCATTATCTCATTCCCTGAAAACAACATCCTTTTTAGATTTGGATGCCCACAAAAGCTCATTACTGATAATGTTGATGCCTTCAAATCCAAGAAAATGATAGACTTTTGTAACAAATACTATATCAACCTTGGTCATTCCACTGCCTATTACCCTCAAGGTAATGGACTTGCGGAATCCTCAAACAAAAGCCTAGTCAACATCATCAAGAAACTGTTAGAAGATAACAAGAAAACCTGGAATAAAATGTTGGTTAATGCCTTATGGGAAGACATACTAACTACCAAGAAATCTATTGGTACCTCTCCCTATCAATTGGTATATGGGATGGATGTTGTTTTTCCATCCTCTTTAGGAGTGCCAGTGATGAAAATGATTCAAGGGCTACAAGATAAATCAAACAATTTATTTGTAGCAAACTAGGGAAGAAGTTTATATCAAATCTCAAGTAATCCAAGGCAAAATAAAAAATATTTTTGATAAGAAAACTAAAGAAGATGATTTTTTCATAGGTGATAAAGTATTCAAATGGGATTTCAGAAGAGAAGACAAAGGGAAACATGGAAATTTGATTTTCTTTGGAAAGGCCCATACATCATTTATGGTTACAGAGGTAACAATGCATTTTTTTTAAAAGAGATAGATGGAACAGATCTACCAGGTGGACCAGTCAATGGTAGAATGTTGAAGCACTACTTTTCTCCAGATTAACCATTAGTTCATTTGTTTTACTTTGTTAATTGTAAATACCATTGCAAAGTTTAGATTGGATTGGATGTTTATCTTGTAAAGTTGAAGCCCGAAGAGAAGGCCCTAAGCTTTAAAAGGTATAACATCATATGTTTGAATAAAGGAGATCACATAAAGAAATTCCAAGCCATAGCAAAGTCAAAGTTCCAAGGCCATTGATCAGCAAGCTCTTGACATCTCACCAAGAGATACCATCCCCAAGTCGAGCCAATGTTAGGGTCCTATAATAATAGGTATCATAATTTTTAATTGACTATGTTAAGTATTGTAATATTGTACATACCTTTGCTTTCTGCAAATGTTTTCCCATATTAAAAAAATGAAAAGATGGTAAGTCCTAAAAGAAAAATCAAAGGACCAAAAGAAAAGAAGATCAAAAAATAATATAAAGTATGAACCCCACAAAAAGAAACAAAAATAGATCCTGAAAGTGTTGCACATTCAAATGCCACTACTTTTAGTTTACTTTATGCAAATAAAATTGTGTGCAGCTTGTCCAAAATGCCACAATTCATGATGATCATACAGTTTAATCTTGACTCATTCATGCTTTTAAATTTCATGTCATGATAGTTAGTGAATAAAGATCTGACCAAACCATTTAATCTTGGCAGATCAGTATTTAGGTAGAGAATAAAAATGAGCTCATCAGTTTAATCTAAGCCATTGGAAGTTATAAGGTTAGAAGTAGGTTAGTTTGCTTATCAAAAGAAAATAAAAGGGTCAGCAAGCTCAAATGCACCCAATAAATGAAGTAAAAGATGTTAGGGTAAATAAAGGGTAGGTAGATTACTTTCACAAGTAATGAAAAGCATCAATTGGTTCATGTCATCTCACTAATATCCTCCTAAATCTCCTTCCCCTTGTTAAAATCTTATTTTCACTCTTGGAAGTCATTCCCCTTGTAAAATACCCCTTTCCCCTTATTCTAACCCTTTTCCCCTTCCTAAAACCTTTTTCCCTAGTTAAAAATCCATTTCCCTTTGAAAATTAACCTCCCCTTTACTAACTCCCCTTTTTTCCAATAAAACAAGCAAAAACCCACTTTGCATGGTTTTAAATGTTTAAAATATATCAAGCCCCACTACAAAAACCCTTCCCCAATATTATTTTAACCCATTCCTAAGTGTATTTCTAACATCCCGCATATATATTTTACAATCCCCTTTATATCATTTTAGCATATAGTTTATATATATTCCCTGCTTTAATATTTCCCCGGGTCCCACTTTGTTTTAAACCCCAATGATTATATATCCTTACCCCACTATGTTAATCCCCGATCCCATCTATTATTAAAAACATTTGCATATACATTATATCACCCCATATATACAATCTTGGGTCCCACCTATCAAAACACCCCAACTCATCCATCCGCCCGATCCATCTGATTAGATCCAACGACCAATAGAATATTTCGCACCCTTGACAGTCCAATGTTTAAAGCCGTGAGGGTGGGGGGTGCGAAATGGGTGGTTTCACACCCACGCCCATTTTCCACGTGGCACTCCTACAGCATATCGCACCCCCCAATCCCAAAACCACTATATTTCTTTTTGCGATGCGATAACCGCCACCTGTCCCCATGCTTTGTGATGAAACCATTTTGGTTCAAATTTAATCAAGCCCACGTCATCTGATTAACTACCTCTGGTTAAAAGCAATAAAGCCCACCCTAAAACATTTTTTCACCATTTCTATTAAAAATTACGAAAAAGAAGCCTTTGAGAACCCAGTTTGAAACCTTTACAGACTGGAATTGAAGCCATTCCCAACCAAAACGGAACCTTGCTACCTCCTGAAATTCTGCAGACCAAAACTTCGAATTTCCATGTAATCCTAAATTTCCCGACGCCATTACGTAAGCACAGAAAAGTAATAAATTGATAAATTAAACAAAAAAGTGGCCTCCCAGAGCATAATATATGTTAACCCTCTACAACCACCTGTGGTAGTTGTTGACCACACACCTCTTGTTGATAAAGACTTCAGAATCAGTGATACAGTCATTGATTTCAACCTTCTAGAGCTCCACTGCTGGAGCCATGATAAATTCATAGACCAAGCTGATGATATCCACCTCTGGGACTCAAACCTACCCAGGTACATCTTCCCACAAACCTTTCAATTTCCAGATCTTATTAGACTCCACCAGATCAATTATTTTCCTAATGAAAGAGCTCTAGTAACCCCAAACCAAGAGATTTTATTCACTAGCACTGCATAATCCATAAATTAGATGTTACATATCCAACCAAATCTTGATGAAGTCCCATTATCCATTAAAATCCTCACTGAACTCTATCTGAAGCTAGATTTCCCAAAGAGATTCCAGATATTCCATAACTTCCTTCCTCCATCAGTAGAAACCCCAAAAAGTAATCCTCCATACTCAACTTCCATTTTTTTAGATAGAACTAGACAAATTGTCACAATGTTGTCATGTATTTTAGGGTATTCTACTGATGAATATGTAGATGCATCTATCCTAGGTTTTTTGTCCATATTATGCCCAGGTCAGCCTCCAGCTTCAACATTTAATTTTTCCCAATATCTATCAGATGCAATCCATGAACAATTGGTAAAATTACCAGAGGAAGGAGTATTTAAATACTCTTCAGTTTTGTTTTGTTTGTTCTTATACTTCCAATCAGAAAGGTTTGCAGTTAGCCTCCAAAAACTGGACACAGAGGGTAACCCCCAATCTGTTGTCTTTTGGACCTACTTGATCAGAAAGGATTCCACATAACTCAGCTATAAAGACTTCATTGGTTCATTTTTTTATCCAGTTGTCAATATGCTAAGCAGTAGCATTCAACCTAGATTCGGTGAAGAGATAAAGAAATTATTGCAGTTGTCAGATCAAAGTAGAACAGGAGACTGGTATTTATACCAGAATCATTCAGAAATTAGGGTGTATGGAAGCCAACTAACTCCATACAAACTTCCCAAATACCTCCCCATGGGGTTATTTGCATTGGAATACGTCAAACAAATCTTAAATTCGAATGAAGTTAATTTCCTTTCAGCAAAGAAAAAGACTCGATTTAAGATTAAGAACCAGCTTGGTCCTTTTATTTGCAATAATAGGAATGATGGTCAGCAAGCAGACAAGTATTTACAAGGTTTCAAATTCAGTAGTAGTTTCAAATGGAAATATGACCCCTTGGGAGTCATAAGTAAGTTAAGAGTCAAATTCAAATTAACACCTTTTGTTCATGAGTCAAAACTTGAGGTAGAAAATTATTTGAACCAGTCAGAGTGGTTGGAAAACACTTTACAAGAGGTGGAGAAGTAGGTTGATACTAGTTCCATCCTGCTTACTCCAGCCCCACAGGAAAAAAATTCAAAGAGGGCTAGAGAGGAAAGCTCTTATTCTGTAGAGACTACTTATAACACCAAATTCAAGCTAATGTATAGGAGGAAGGCCAAACTAAAACCAGTGATTGAATAGGAAAAGATAGTTTAAACAATTGAAGTCATTGATATAGATATAGTGGTTAGAGATGATGCACCTCCAACACTGTCAGAAGAAACATAGCTGCCATCAACCTCCAGTGCACAAATCATTCAAAAAAAACATAGTGTAGAGGTTTCATCATCAAACAAACCAGTGGATAAAGAGAAATATATAATGGAGAAGTACAAAGAAATTAAAATGAAGAATGAAGCATTGAAAGATGTAACTTATGCCCAGTATTGGAAACAAACTCCTAGTGACCAAAACATGTTACTTTCATCTTTTGATTACAAGACTAGAAAGATGCAAATTACATTTTTACAGCCAACAGTGCAGGCTCCAAAATCATCAGCAGATTACAAGAAAACAACCTTTGAAGTTCTTGCTAAAGATGTGCATCCCATAGATCAAATTGAGTTTCATAAACAAGGTGGAGAAATGATCTATTCCACTCTAAGACACAAGGCTTTAAGTGTCCAAAAACGTCATAATTCTCTAGAGAATATGAGAGCAGAGTTAAAACTAGATAAATCTTCTTCACAAGCAAAGGATAACAGAATAAAATCACTTGAAGAATTGGTCATGGAGGTTGGATATGATCCAAAGAATATCAAAGCAGTAGAAGGGCTTATCAAGAAGAAGAATGCAGACACAGTTGCATTGAAGAAACAATTGAAGTTACCGACAATAGAGCATCCACAAACTAAAGAAGTTTTGGAAAATGAAAATCAGAAAGATGAAATGATGAATCTCATCATTCAGTTGACAGCTCAAATGAAAGAGATGGAAACTTAAATGGACAAATTAGTGCAGGAAAAGCAGGCCAGCATGGAAGCAGTTCCTGTTACAGCCATTCCCATAGCTTCAACATCAGTTCCATTACCCACAACAGTCCCAACTACTACAGTAGTTCCAATGAGAACATAAGTTCCAACAACTACACCAACTACTACATCAGCAACATCATCAACAGTGCCAACAACCCATCCCAATGATGAGGCAAGTAAATTGATTAAATAAATGCAGGATATGTCAATACAAACTATTGAGGTCAATAGGCTTAAAGAACAAGTAAAAATTCTAGAATATGAAAATAAATTGGCTCGGGTAAAGCAGAATCACAAAAAACAAATAGATTGATTAATAGAATTCATAAGTTAGAAAAGGAATTGACACTGAAAGAGCCTCTAGCCCAAGCAAAGAAACAACTGTGAGCCAAATATCATTAATGTGGGCCAATATCATTAACTATGTTAATGATATTTGGCCTTCTATCCAAGTCATATATGAGCAGAAGGAATTGATAAAGGAAGCTAGTGAAGTTATTCAAAAAGTCAAAGAAGAACTTGGAAAGAAACCAAAGGAAGCCACTGAGATTATAAAATTCCTAAATTCTAAAGACAAGTAGGAATTAGAATAACTTGGTATAGTAGATAGAACAGAGAACATCTTAGAGGTGAAGAAGGCTATCTCCAATAGAAATTTGATGATACAACTTGAAGACAAATGCGAAACAATGGAGCTTGCAGTAAACATATTCATGAAAAAATTTGATTTTTTTAGGCAAACAGGTCTGACTAATCCATTAGTAATCAATGATAAACTAATGAGGCATGAATACTATGATAAAAAGATCAGGGAAGTAGCTAAAGAGACTTCCAACAATTCAACAATGAAAGGAGTTCCTACAGGCAAAGCACTCCTTTAGACTTTAGAGAACTTCTTCTTCCTTCAGCATGAGGTAAATCATATTTTTATAAACATGCCTAAATTTACCAAGTACACTGAGGCAGATGGGATTTACAGGAGGATGGTAAAGATCAAAATTCCAAATGAAGAATCTTGGGAAAAATGGTGTGATTTACTGTGACAGGTAAAAGAGCAGTCAGGTTAAAGAGTAAATGGAGCAGGCAGGTAAAGTAAAGACAGGTTAAAGATGAAGACAAATGAAGAAAAATAAAAGTCAGGATTAAAAGAAAAGTTAGATGGCAAGCAGCGTGAAAGACAAGCCAACGTGAAATCCAGACAGCGTGAAAGACAACAAATATCAAAGAAGAAAACAACAAAACAAATAAATAGGGACAACTTGCAGTTAGTTTAATAGGTGTCTCTATCTTCTTGCATGAAGATATTTTATTTTCCTTGAATAAATCATAATCAGTTGATAGGATATTTTGTATTGAGTTTTGTATAAATACTTCATCAATTCGAAGTATTGACGGTGGATTCCTGAATATTTCTATAGTTGAATTGATCTACTACCAGAGGGTTTACTGTAACTTTACCAGGTTGACAGAGTGGACAATAATAAAGGCATTTATTTACAGGAATCATGTGTTGAGCCACTTCAGTGAAGTATATTTCAATTGTTCATGTTATTTTATTAAGTATTCCATAAACTTGCATGTTTTCCAAATTTGTATGGTATAACTAGAATTTTATTGCAGAATTTGTTTAAGTACACTCTGTTTTGAATTGTTATCCATTTTTATGTTTTCTTCTAACATCTGGTTTAGAGAATCCTTAACTGCTCTCTAATCCAGATTGACCTCCTTCACTTTCCTTCATTGTCTGGTTTAAGGAATCCTTAATTGCTCCTTGATCCCTATTGAAAATCACTTCACCATTCAGCCTTAAAGATCTGATTTTTCTCAGCTACCCTGCCTTGTAACACTTCTTTTATAATTTGTTTTTGTTTTGTTTTCTTGATACATTAACTCCATAGCCCAATGGAAAATAGATAGGCACCTATCCATCTGAATTAGTAATTCCACCAACAAATCAAAATCAAACCAAATCATTCTTACATAATTAGCCTAAAATCAATTAAAACAACAAAGATAAATCTTTAAGAGAGAGCCTTCTCTGAGCTTTAGGAAGGCTAGATCCTAATCTCCAAAAGTGTTTGATAATTACCTCTAATATTTCTTTAAACACACATAACGACCCTTGGAAGTTTTGGAGTGATAACATATATCACCTTGAGGAGTTCCTAATTCAACATGTTCAACATTCCTTTCATGGTTAGAGAATTCTTTAGGGTTAGTCGCTTTCATGTCAACGTCAACTTCTATTGTAGACATTGAACATGTTTCAAAACAAAATATTGATTTTGCAAGTATTTCTCTCATTTCCACTAATAATTCTCGAGTAATTTCATGGTCATAATCTTGGGAATATGTTCCCATGATATTTTGACCTAATTTTTAATGGATAGACTATGCAGCGGTTAACATCCACAGGGTCGAATGTCTTTTATACCACTCTAGTGATAAAATTTTAGAGTAATTGTGCTTAAAATGTAGAATACACAAATGTATTAAATTATACTTTTATTGATAAGATGAATGAACAAGGATGGATGAATGTTACGACGAGGACCCGCTTAGATACCTAGGCACATGCCCCTTAATGTATGGTCATGTTATTAGAGACATGCCTTTTCATTAACTAATCATTAATTAACTATAATTATGATTATTATTACTCATTTATATAAATTATATTCGTAACATTTATTTTATTATTACTCATTTGCTTTTATATAAATTATATTCATAACATTCTCTTTATGATAAGCATGGGTATGGTTGCCTCTAGGATGATCATATTATGGTTGAGACTTTTTATCAATGTAGCTTTGATTTGATTCCTTGGTATCAACTCCTTCCTCGCATTTTATTAAATGTTTTCATAATGCATTTCTTCCATCAATTTCTCTTCTCACTTCATGCATTAGGGGGCATATGTTGTAACATTCCCTCCCACCCCCTTGGTATTTCCAAGCTAATGGGAGGTGTTACTTATAACTGACCCAGCCTCCATGGTCTCACCATGAAGATGGGGTTGCAAAATTCCTCCTTATCCAAATCTTGTGGAATTGACTTTCGACAACGCCATCACATTCAATTCATTAAGGGCTTTATTGCGATATAAAATTTACATCAATCCAACTCACATATTGAAAGTTATACCCTTTTTAAAGTTCAACCAATTAGCTAGATGCTACCACGTGGCCTTTCCATGTCATCCAAAAAAACTATATGGCATCCACACAACCATGGTCACACATCCATGGCATTTGCCACCTCATCCACACTCGTAAGTCTCAGAAGCCCTACTTCTTTATGCAATGCAACAATTTCCTTTGCATCTATTTTTAGGGGATATATGAGTGTGAATGAGATATTTACTATGGAAAAATCCCTAGACCCCCATATCACCACATACCCACAAGTGTATCCGAACCTAGCTTGCCATCTGGAGTTTCCCAAGTCTTCACCCTCGGATGCCCAAATTATTTCATAAGTCAATAAATCTGGCCATGTGACAATATATTGCAACATGAGGCCCCACCCCAAATAATCTACAACATTTACGAAATTTAACTTCACTCCAATCTAGCTCTCAATTACTTTTCATTGCGCACAAACTCTTGGATTGCCTAGATCCTAGATTCACCTACCATAGTACAACATCCAACACTACCTAAGAAGGGACCTCACCTAATATTACCTTTACTTTACCTCCTTCTTGAAATATCTAGATCATTTCCAATTCATTGCATTCCCAAGAATGCACAAGTGTGATCCACCTATATGCATGTATTCTTGAATGCATCTGCTAAGCATGAAGTGCATCCAACCCAAATAAAAAACCCTATCAATGACTTATCTAACCCTAGATATATGTCTAATTCTACACAATTATTAGAATTAGAAACTCTAATGATTTCAAGGACTTTTCCTAAGCTTTACTTGGAGCCTAGTGTTGCCTAGAACACTAACTTATACAAGAATAAAATCCTCATCCAAACACTAGCATTCTAGATATTATTCATAGCCATAATACATCCAATAGGTCTATCAACATGCCTACTAACAAGAACTAAAACTAGTTAAACCATAGCTAACACTATATAAATTTAAACACAACATCAACATATTATACCATGAAATCCCAAACAACAATGTCAAATCCAATGATAGATTATATATTGTAAAAACATTAGTCCTTTACCTATAAAGACAATTAACAACCTTAAATAGTCAAATAATGGAATTCACACATTATAATAGTGTGACTGAGTACATAAAGCATGCATAAATGAACTTGTAAATAGCTATACAACTAATGAATATATCAACAAACACAGAGGCCTTCGAGCCCCTCATAACCATGTGAACATATAGATAAGATCTCATTAGAGACAAACAAGAATTTCACATTCTTCCATTAACAATGTTGTTACATTCATTGCTATAACTAATAACAGCATCATTCATCATTCATAGTGCAACATATATATAAGTGGATACACTTACTTGTATATATCGAATACCGGAAACTTAGGGATGGACTTTAACTCTCCACCAAACCAAAATCTAGCTACATAGCAATGTTTCTTGTAACTGACCACCCTCAAGCTAGATTTAGAGTCTGAGGAGTTAAGTGCTCAAGGGTGTTGAAATTTTCAACAAGAAACAGTGAAATTGGCATCTAGAAACAAAATCTAGAAAATGCATCCCAAAAATGGCTACCATGTGAGGCTTTTGATTTAATTATCCCTTAATTAAATTGAAAGTAAATTGCAATTTCATCTCATAACAACTTGTATCAGTTAACTAAATGAAATAGACTTAGTTAGCTCAATAATTTCGAGTTGAGGGTCAAAGGTGAGGCATGTAGAGTGATTATGTTATTTTCAGGGTCTAGTTGTAGTTGTAGCACTAGTGTGGTGTGAGTGTAATCAATTAACTCAAATTAATTGAGTTAAAATCAGTTTAACTAGTTCTAACTGAGTGATGAGCTAGTGAGAGGTCAAGTGAATTAAATTAGATTTAATTCACAAGTAGTGATCTATCAAGTAACTGATGATTCACTATTATTAGTTGCATGCAATTCAATTCTGATGAAGACCCAGTTGAGACAGAGGCTAAAGGGAAGTTAAATATCAATTGTATTATTAGCGAATTGCCCAAGCGCAATTATAAAGTCAGAGGAAGGCTCATGAAATATTGCACAGTCAAGGAAGTTTGATTATCCTATTTAATAGGGATTAATTGCCTAGGGATTGCATGAGCAAGGCTGGGCTAAGAAGGGGTTAAGAATTGGCTAAGTGTTGGTCAATTTTCCTGAGAATTGCTAGTCAGTTTGAGTAGGATCAAGGTGAGACGAGTGGTAGAGTGCATAATTTTCTCAGTGTGAGAAAGCATTGTATTGTTTAATGATACTTTGACTATGTAAAGTATGTGATAGAGGGGTTTTGAGTAGGTGCTTTCCCCAGATACATCTTTTGTTGTGTGATTGATAAATTATTTTCTCTTACTTGCATGTGATTGAGCGATTGTGTTTTATATTCCACAAATATAGTATAAGGATTTAGTATCTTGTTTTAGTACATTACATGATCGGATTGAACCAATTGATATAGAGTTACTCTATAATTTTTACATGGTATCGGAGCTGTGTTAGAGATTTTCTACATGGTATCAAAGCACCAGGAAGCACAATATAAAGAGAAGAAATTGAGTTTGTCTTGAACAATATTCAAATTTGCAGATACTTTCTTCGGAGCTAGAAGCAGATTAAGTTGTCTTTCAATGGCTTGAGACTCGAATATGCATTCGAGAGCAGTTCGAATTATATTGCATGGAAGGAAAGGATGGAGGCAATGTTGGAGGAAAATGGGTTGAAGGAATTCATAGATAATGATATTTCCAAGCCCGTAGCAACAGATGCCCAACTTCTTGATGCATGGCAGAAGAAGGTAGAAAAGGCAAGAAGGATCTTGTTAGAGGGAGTTAAATATCATATTGTCTCGAGTCTCCATGGGAAGGTGACTCCATGTGCTATGCGAAAGGCCTTGACAGATCTGTTTCAAAACAACAACGACCAAAGGAAGTTAGCGCTGAAGGAAAAGCTCAGAAAGATCAAGAAGGAGGAGGGCGAAATGATACCAACATACTTGGCAAAGTTCACTCAATGTTGAGATGAGCTTGGAAGTGTTGGTGTGACCATAACCGGTAATGACTTGGTGATCCTAGAACTTCTAGGCCTTCCCAAGAGCTAGCATAGTTACCAGGACTCTGTGAATGGGAGGGAGAACTTACCAGACTGGGAGCATTTTTGGTTCGACTTGGTAATAGAAGAGATAAGGCGGAGCACCATAGACGGGACCTCCAACACCAACAATGCAGAAGATTGTGCATTAGTGAGAAAACAAAAGAAAGCCAAGGGAAATAAATCCCAAGGCGGAGAGGGAAAGAGAGACTTGTCCAAGATCAAATGTTTTCACTGTCACGAGCATGGGCACTATGCTTCGAATTTTCCATAGAAGGAGGAAAGCAAGAAGGAGCCTGCAGTTGTAGCTAGTGAAGCATTGGATTCACAGTTCGAGCTTGATTTTACTCTCATTGCATGCATGGAAAACACTGTAATGGGATGCATGTGGTATCTAGACAGTGGTTCCTCGATCCATATGACGGGGAATAGATATCTCTTTAGTGACTTGAAGGAGAAGGACCTCCAGCAGAACATAGAGTTTGGAGATGATGGGAGGTACAACATGACCGACATAGGTACAGTTACCTTTCAGAGGGAGTTTGGCTGCCCTCTCAGACTAGCAGATGTTTTGTATGTTCCAAGCCTAAGGAATAATATTGTCTTCGTAGTGGTATTGGAAGACCATGGTTATGAGGTGATGTTTAGAAAAGGAAAGGTGTTCCTTAAACACATAGCCACGGTATAGGTGAAGCAGATCAGTTCAAGATTCAAGAACATGTATGCTCTCGAGGTTGAGGGTGCATGCAAGGGTTTGAGGAGAAAAGAAGTGGTTAATGAATTGGTGGTTGAGAGGGAGCAATTATATCTCAACATGCAGCCTCAGAAGCAGTCTCAGAAGGTTGTGGAGCAGCCACAATTGGAGAAGCAAAGAGGAGACCGAGTGGAAGAGTCCACTCAAGCAGAGACCTCCAGGAGGGGGAAATTTTGAGCCAGAAAGGTAGAGGGAGTACATGCAGCTATACCTCTAGGTGTGAGGTGGGGCGATGTCCATAATTAATCCCAAGAAAAAATTTGGGCAGGGTCCATTGAGATGGCGTGTCTCATGGATCAACCTTGGCTACATGGATCCCACAGTACAACAGTAGCGGGAAGGATCAGTTAGATTGATGCAGTCAGATGTCAGGATGACAAAAATCAAAGTGACAGATGTTGGATACTGGAGCGCTGATCAGAGTTGGTAACAGTGCAAAGTGCATGGATGCAGATGTCCATAGCAGCGCAGAGAGTCCAGTAGACATGTGCAGTAGGATCCAACAGTCAAAAGACTCTGATGACAGATGTATTATACCGATTCAGTTGTTTGGAGGCTATTCAGTTTCAGGAGAGTTGCATTTGCGAACAAAACTAGAGAAGTGTTGCATGCAAGAACATTCCAAAGGTACTGGATCGGGATAGATTGATTCCTTTCTTGTTGAGAGGGAGTGTTGAAATTTGCAACAATAAACAGTGAAATTAGCATCCACAAACAAAATCTATAAAATGGCACCCATAAGTGGCTACCATGTGAGGCTTTTGATTTAATTATCCCTTAATTAAATTGAAAGTAAATTGTAATTTCATCTCATAACAACCTGTATCACTTAACTAAGTGAGATAGACTTAATTAGCTCAAGAATTTCGAGTTGAGGGTTAAAGGTGAGGCAAGTAGAGTGATTCTATTATTTCTAGGATCCAGTTGCAATTGTAGCACTAGTGTGATGTGTGTGTAATCAGTTAACTTAAATTAATTGAGTTAAAATCAGTTTAACTAGTTCTAACTGAGTGATGAGCTAGTGAGAGGTCAAGTGAATTAAATTAGATTTAATTCACAAGTAGTGATCTATCAAGTATCTGATGATTCACTATTATTAGATGCATGCATGTCAATTCTGATGAAGACCCAGTTGAGATAGAGGTTAAAGGGAAGTTAACTATCAGTTGTATTATTAGCAAATTGACCGGGCACAATTATAAAGTTATAGGAAGGCTCATGAAGGATTGCGCAGTCAAGGAAGGTTGATTATCCTATTTAATATGGATTAATTTCCTAGGGATTGCATGAGCAAGGCTGGGTTAAGCAGGGGTTGAGAACTGGCTAAGTATTGGTCAATTTTGCCTGAGAATTTCTAGTCAGTTTTGAGTAGGATTTGGGTGAGACGATCGGAAGAGTGCAGGATTTTCTCTGTGTGAGAAAGCATTGTATTGTTTCATGATTATTTGACTATGTACAATATATGATAGAGGGGTTTTGAGCAAGTTCTTTCCCCAGATACATCTTGTGTTGTGTCATTGATAATTTCCTTTCTCTTACTTGCATGTGATTGAGTGATTGTGTTTTATATTCCGCAAATATAGTAGAAGGATTCAATATCTTGTTTAAGTACATTACATGATCGAATTGAATCCTTTTTTTCTTGTAACCTAGAGGAACCCAGTAGCCCGCCTGACACGTAACTACTAACAAACCTCTGGGGGGCTACGATATGTCCTCCCCCACGCAACCCGGGTCACAATAGGGGGATTTGAACTTTGGTCTTTCGAGTTAAAACAATTTCACATTTCTCTGATTAACCAATTGAGCTGCCCCCCCCCCCCGGGACGATCGGATTGAATCCATTGATACAGAGTTTCTATATGATTTCTAGATGGTATTGGAGTTGTGTTAGAGATTTTCTACAAAGGTAAATTCACATCAATGACAATTAATCACACCACCTAGGAATATTAAGCATACAGTTCCTCCACATGCTTACAAGATTCTAGAGCACACAATGCCTACACTTGATATACACTCTAGCAATCCATAGCACAAAGTGTTTCCACCTGCACAACCCTAAAGGTATCTAGAACAGATAATGTTTCCACCTATTAAACACCACAGGAGTCCAAAGCACGCAGTGCTTCCACCTACAAGACCCTTTAGGAATCTAGATCACATAATATCTCCACCTATTAAACACCACAAGTATCCAAAGAACACCATGTTTCCACCTGCAAAACCTTAAAGGAATCCATAACACACAGTATCTTCATCTTCTCTTCTTTTGTCTTCTTTTCAAGCCATGCTCCTTTGTGTGATGTTTCTCTTGTGCATATGTTGCACCCATTTATCCTCATATTTCTTCTACAAGTTCTCTCACAATTTATTTTCTACATGTCTAAGCATATTGCTCGACATACCCACACACTATATGTATGTCCTCCGCATACCATCTCATTATCCTTTGTGCCAACCTCTTTCTCTTGTGTGTTGAATTTCCTAACATGTCCCTGAGACAGGAAGTGTCGACAATTAATCCTTGGGATTGGGTGAAAATGTAAATATAAAATAAGGATAGTTGGAATATGAAGAGACACTAGGAGATGAATCCCAAGAGTCTCTCCCACCATGTATATATTTGTGTGCAACTTTAATGCACTATACGTTGTCCCATATATGCTATTACCTCCCCACTTTAATACCTCCCCTCATTACACTCTCCCCCACATTTACCCTCCACTATTTAATCCCTACCCCACTTGACACCTCCCCACAAAAAAGCCTCTACTCTTTATATATATATATCATAGTTACATATTTTTTTACAAAATTAGCACCATAATTGCATCATTACAGTATTTCTAGCAGAGTATATTTTTTTACACAATATATATATATATATATATATATATATATATATATTAAGAATGCATTCACTCATATCTATTGTGGGAGTGGTTCTCATTGGCAATGAGAACTATCCTGAGTGGTCCCGGAAAATAAAGCACACTCTCATTTTCAACGAGTTGTGGAAAGGAGTTCGTGTAGGAGACAAAGATATTGAACCTGCAAAGCCCACCTCATACAAGGAGATCACCATTTGGGAAAACAAGAACAAGTCTTATGCCTTGATTAAAGTATATGTAAATGAAGAGGTGAGTTGCGATATTACACCATTCTCAAATGCTTATGATGCCTTGAAGAAGTTGAAAGAATTGTATGACTCACACTCTGAATTTGAAGTTGTCCAATTGATGACTGAATTGTTCAATATTGAATTGAGAAATGATGACCCTCTTGCTTTAGCATCAGAAGTAAGATATATTATGCATGACAGCAAAAACATTGGTGTTGAAATAGACATACCTCTCATAGCTTATGTCAAGGCATTATATCCCATTTACTCACATTATCTTGAGTCATTGCAAGCAAGTGGAAACCTCAAGGTGATTACCTTTGAATCCCTTGAGAAGAATTTTGTTGAGAGAGAAAGGATTTTGGGAAGAAGACAACTCCTCAGTCTTCTGAAGAAGTTGTGTGCCTTGCACATAGAGAGAATAATCATGCTAAATATTCTTCTAGGGAAGAGGTGGTCGAAAAGGAAGAGGAAGAAGAAATTTCAGAGGAAGGGGGGCAGACAATTTCAAGGAGAAAAGTATGATCTTCATTGCACATGTTGCAATAGAGATGGACATGATGCATCCACATGTAAGTTTCCTTGGGAGAGAATTAAGCAGGAAGGAAATGAAACCAAAGGTAAAACTCATGATAAAGAGAAAGGTAAAGCACCTAAATCTGCTCATTATGTTGTGGCACATTGTAATATTGGAGTAATTGAAGACTTGTTTAATGCTTCACTTACTTATTGGAAAAATTATTGGTAGCTTGATTCAGGAGCAACATGCCACATGAATTTTAGAAAATATTTTTTTGAAAAATTTACTGATAATGTTGATGGAGCAGTATACTTTGCAAACAAATCAAAACTCAATCCATCAAGGCTTGGCACAATCAGGCTCAAACTGCCTGGTCTTCCAGACTTTCTTCTACATGAGGTTCTATACCTCCTGGAGTTGAGAAGAAACTTGTTTTCTTTGGTCCACATCTGCCAGCAAGGACACTCCATTCATATGTTAGATGGCAAGGTTGAGGTTAGAAAAGCATTAGATCACTCACTTGTCATGATAGGGATAGAAGAAGAAAGACTTCTAAAGTTACAAGGTACCTTTGCTCGTGCACAAAAATTTTCATTTAGTTCTCACTATGATGAAGGTACATTTCCATCAAGTATTTTATGGCATCCTAGATTTGGACACTTGAACTATGACAACCTTCGATTGTTGAAGAAAAATGGTGTTACTTGTTTGCCTACAATTCCTAGGAAACTTAAGCAATATGATGCTTGTATTCTAGGAAATCATAGCAAACAATGTTTTCATGATTCACATTCCAGAGCACATAGAAAACTTGCACTCATTCATTCAGATTTACATGGCTAAATGCCTGTTCCTTCTGCAAATGGCAATAAATATATGATGACATTTATTGATGACTACACCAGAATGTGTTGGGTTTATTTATTGAAGAACAAATATGATGCTTTTCAAACATTCAAGAATTTCCTTTCATGGATTGAAAATGATGCACAAACTCACATTGGCTTTATACGCACTAATAATGGAAAAGAATACACTTCAAATGAATTTGAAAACTATCTTCACCAACATGGGATCAAACATCAAACAACCATGCCTTTTAATCCCCAACAGAACAGAGTAGCTGAAAGAATGAACATGACAATTTTAATTATGGTATGTTCCATGATGTTTTTCAAGAATGTAAAATTGATGTTTTGGGCTGACGCAGTTCTATGTGTTGTGTATATAAAGAATAGGTGTCCTTCAAATGCAATTAGAAATGATACTCCTTATGAAATGTGGCATGGCCACATTCCTTTGGTAAAGCATCTCAGGGTCTTTGGTTCCACCTGTTATGCCTTGATACCTAAGGAACAAAGAAACAAACTTGGTGCAAGGAGTCAAAAGTGTATCTTCTTGGGGTATTCAAATACCTCCAAAACATATCGTCTCTATGATGAAGTTAATAAGAATTTTGCAGTATCTAGAGATGTCATTTTTCTTGAATCTTCCAAGTCTGAAAATGTTGTTGAGCAGAAGCTTAATCGCTTGGATTGATTCAGGCATGCAAATTCATTTCAAGAATTTGATGATCAGATTCCACATATTGATGGGGGGATTCCTATATTGGATTAATCTATGGAATCTTCTTCTAAAGCACTTTCTCCCCCACATGAAGCTCCAACCACGGATGACACTTTGAGTGATGTGATTGACATAATTGGGAGACTAAGTCTTAATTCAACCCCAACTCAGTCAACTGAGCAGCCTGGGCCATCTCAAAAAGGTCTTCCAAAATGGCTGACAAAGACACTTGAAAATGTTCATCCCGATGAGGTTGGGAAGATAGGAACAAAAAGTTCCACCAGGAAAAATGGAGGTGATGTAGATGATTGTGATTCACCTGTTGATATGAATGTTTCTTATAATTGTGAATTGAATTTGTCTACAGATTTTGAACCAACTTTCTTCAAAGAATTTTCTTCTAATGATGAATGGAAAGAAGCTATGCAGAAGGAATATGATGCCTTGATAAAGAATGGCACTTGGAAGGTAGTTGATCCTCCATTGGGAACCAAACCAATTGGATGCAAGTGGGTATACAAGAACAAATATAAAGTTGATGGCTCACTTGAAAAGCACAAAGTCAGGCTTGTGGAAAAATTTATTGCACAGAAAGAAGGGGTCGATTATGAGGATACTTTTTCCCCCACAACAAAATGGGCTACCATTCAGACACTCTTTGCCTTGGTAGCTCAGAACGGTTGGAAAGTCCATCAAATGGATGTAAAAACTGCTTTCTTGAATGGACATCTGAAAGAAAATGTTTTTATGTCCCAAACAAAAGGATTTGTTGTGAAGGGCCAAGAACACAAAGTATGCAAACTTGTAAAATCCTTGGATGGCCTCATGCAAGCACCGTGAGCCTGGTATGAGAAGTTAATTGAGCATCTTCTAAAACTCAACTTCAAACATTATGACCTTGATGATGCAACTTTGTTTGTTAAGAAAGTTTTCAAAACAGTTGTATATCTTGTGGTGTATGTAGATGATCTTTTGATGACAGGGAAAAATGAGAGCTACATTGCATCCATAAAGAATGAATTGAGGAAAGTTTTTGAAATAACTGACTTGGGCTATGTTCACTACTATCTTAGTATTGAAGTAACTAAACATCCTAAGTTTATATTCCTCTCTCATAAGAAGTACATTGGAGATCTATTGAACAGGTTTGGCATCATTGAGTGCAATCCTTTGACTACTCCAATGGAACATAACTTGAAGCTCACATCCATTGAAGGAAAAGAATTTCAGGATGCAACAAAGTATAGACAACTTGTAGGAAGTCTCAACTACCTGACTACTACTAGACTGTACATTTCATTTGTTGTTGGAATCTTCTCTGTGTTTATGAAAAATCCTTGTGAGGGACATTTGTCTGCTGCAAAAAGAGTTCTAAAGTAATTGAAGGGGACTCAAGGCTTTGGACTCAAGTATACACAAGTGGGTGACTTCAGCTTGATTGGATACTTTGATGCAGACTTCGATGGAGACAAAGAAGCTAGAGTATCTACTTCAGGTTATACTATGACTCTTGGATCAAGAGTTTTCTCCTAGAGATCACGCAAACAATCAGTTCCAGCAGATTCCACAATTGAGGCAGAATATGTGGCAGCATCTTAAGCAACAAAGGAAATTGTGTGGCTCAGGAAAATTCTGGAAGATTTGCAAGAGAAACAAATGCATTCAACTCCACTCATGATTGACAACATTTCTACGATAATGTTGGCCAGGAACCCAAAGTTTCATGATAAAACGAAGCACGTCAATACAAAATACCATCTGATTCGACATCATGTTGAGGCCAAGACAATCCATCTACGCCATTGTTCCACAAATGAGCATATTGCAGACATCTTCACCAAAGCGCTTGGAAGAGAAAAGTTCAAAAGATTCATAACGATGCTTGGACTCACCAACGTCCCTTCGGATTAAGGGGGGGAATGTTGACACCTAATCCTTGGGATTGGGTGAAAATGTAAAATAATGTAAATATAAAACAAGGAGAGCTGGAATATGAAGAGACACTGGGATATGAATCCCAAGAGTCTCTCCCTCCATGTATATATTTGTGTGCACCCTTAATGCAAAATAAAATTCATCTTGTGGAGTTACTTCCTGGTCTGATAGGAAGGTTGCATGGGATTTTTCCCATTATTTTTGTTTACCCATTTTAATGCTTGCACCAATATGGCCATAAATTCCTCAAGAATATAGGTTGTAAAATAAATGCAATGGATTTGGTTTACACTCAACACGAGCAACTCCTCCTCCTTAGTCTTTGAATTTGTTTCCACTCCTCCAAGCCAGTCATTGCTTACTATTGAGCCTCGAGACTATCTCTATTTTGACATCCATTTCACTACCTTTTTCTCCTTTTTGTCAAACTCCATAAGCTTAATCAATATTGATTTGCACATTTTCAGTCTGGCAAGGTACATAAATGATCTCTTTTTCATATTTTAAATGTATCTTATTATTTGAATAAAACTTGTATTTAGCTAGAAAAATCATGCAATTTTGCAGCTAATCTCTGTTTCTGCAGCCACTGCCATGGTTTAACAGGTTCCAAAGAATGAATGAACAAGAAAATTACATAGGCAGTTGGGAAATGATCCACTCATGGATTCTATCCTATCTACCTATCCAGAATCAAGAAGGATACCGCCTAGGATTGCGGTCAAAGGGTTAGTCAAAGCAAAGAACCAAGACAAGCAAGCGAGAAGATTAAGCTTCACGATTTTCTCTCCATGTAGAAAATCGTGAAAGCTATGAAGATCGCATTTATGTTTAGATTTGTATGCCTAGTTTGACTATTCTTTAAAGGCGTGATCACCTCAAACATTTAATTCGACTCTGTTATAAATATCGGGCTATGTAAACTGGAAACAAGCTTGATTTTTTTTGTAAAATTGTCATACATTAAAACTCTGTTTTTATCAATCAAAGGAGAAAGTGTTTTTGGAATCATCGATGCGTAGTTAGTTGCAAATAAATTCAAAACCATTTTGTTGTGGAGGGCCCCTGCATAAAAGAGGTTTAGTAGTTTATTTTTCTGTTATTTCGTAGTTTAATTCCTCATGCTTTTTGATATGTTTTCTGCATAATTAGATGCTCTGTTTACTTCGTTTTTCTTATCGTAATTGATAGCATAACTCTGTTTGAATTTTCATTTCGTAGGATAAACAATTATTTCATTCTTTTTCATAGTAGACAAATACTTTGTTTTCATTTCATAGATTAAGCATGTATTTCAATTTTGCACAGTAGACATATACTCTATTTTCTTCCTCATTGCAAATAGTTTGTGAATTTCATTAGTATAGTTACTTAGATTTGATAGTGTTTGTTTGTTATTTCCATTTGCAGAACTTAGTTATGATTAAGATAGATGCTTTGCTTTATCATTGAACAGGCTTAGAGTTAATTCAGATAGACACTCTGCTTTATAGAGATAATTCAGATAGATGTTTTATTTTGTAGATTAGAGATAGTTTTGATATATGCTTTGCTAGACTTAGAAACAATTTGGATTAATGTTTTAGAGATGATTTAATTAGATGTTTTGTTACTTGATTAAATAGATTTAGAAGTGATTTAGATATATGTTTTTGAGATAATTTATCATAGTTGTTGGCATATATTGATTTGATATAGCTTGAAATTTATCACTTAGATCGATTTCTTTTGATACAATATAAATTTATCATAGATCAATTTTCTTTCTTAAATGAACATTTCATTTTCTTCCTTCTTGCAAGTTTTATCTTTCAATCATTAGAATACTTTCTTTAAAGAGTGATTCATCGATTAAATTTATTTCTTAGATCAACATTAAACATTTCCTTTTCTTCCTTCTTAGTTTTATTTTTCAATCATTAAAATTTTTCTTTAGCTATGATTAATTTCTAGTAATTTCTTACTTTTACATAAAAACTCCAAAACATACAAAAAGACTGAAGTTTCTTCTTGTTTCTAGTTTCCTTGAAGTTAATTGTTCATTTTTTTAGATAAGCTAAAATAGAATTCTCATCAAAGCTTTGATAGTTAAATTTAGACTTCATTTCATAAATCAGTTACTAGTTTCTTAATTTCATTTAGCCATTGGAGATAAATACAAAATCCTAAAAAAAACATATAAAACCAACACAACGAATTAAGTAAGAAAAGGCTTCTAGCATATATAGTGCAATTGCACTTCATAAGATTACTGACTCCGGTTGATAACTTATGATAGAAATTTGAGACATTAAATTGACTAAACACTTATATTTCCACAAGTTTACATGAATTACAATTCATAATGACATTTACAAGAGGGATAGCAAAAAGGATTATCATAAACCCCAACCCCTTATATGAACATTGAATTTGGTGTTATAAACTCGAAGACAAAATTCATCAACGAGCTTTATATCCACAGATCTCTTTTTACATTTACTTACATAGTAAACGAAAATGGGTATGATACCCTCATTTGATCAACTATTTCCCAGGTGGGTTCATCTGGTTCAAAGTGCTTCCACTGCACCTTGACCTACTTGGTTACTTGATTTTGGAGTGTGATATGCCTCCGATAAAGAAATCATTGTGGTTTCGGCTGGAATTCTCCCCCATATTCCACATATATCATAAACCAATCAACAACATAACTAACATCATGCACATACTTTTTAAGCAATGAAATATGGAAAACATCACACACTATCACTATGGGTGGCAAGGCTAGTTTGTAAGCCACTAGCCCCACTCTTTCTAAGATCTAAAATTATCCATAAAACCTTGGTTCCAACATGGCACAAGATATTATTCTCAGTGAACTCTTCCTTGTTCTAATGCAAAATTAAACACGCTCCTCCACTTGAAATTCCTTGTCCATTGTATGTTGATATGCATATCTCTTTTGCTTGTCCTAAGCTAATTTTATTCTTTTCTTGATAGCAAATACTTCTTGTTCCATTTCCTTCAACATATCAGGTCCAAGAAACACCATGTTCACTGCATTTTCCTATTGATGGGCATGTTACATTTTACGCCATATAGAGCCTCAAAAGGACTCATCTTTAATGATTATTGTAACCATTATTATAAGAAAATTCTACCAAATGTAGAAATTATTCCCACACATTAGGTTGATGCATAACATACATTCATAACATGTCTTTGATGTAACATCCCCAAGGAAAATTCCATGTAAATAAAATTAAAAAATGAAAAATAATAACACAGTTATGGGACACTTATTCCAAGCTGATGTTGGGAAAAACATCTTAGTGTGGGTGTTCATTTGGTTTATTATGGCTAAGTAAATCAGCAAAGGCAATGGAAAAGGCTTTGGAAAGGCAAAGTGGCATTAATTGGAATTTTATTTATGAAAATAATGGAAATCGGAAGAAAAGGAAGGTGAAAAGTCACAAGTTGCATGTGAGGAGGAAAAAGAAGAAAATAGAGGCCTCATTGATAAAAAGGCTTTTGAGGATCAGTTGGTAACCTTTTATCAATTCAGTTTTGGAGCTCTATGTCTATTCTCTCTCTCACACACTCTTAGACACTTAGAGTTTCTTGGAGCATTTCAGCATTGGATCAAGAAAGGAAAAGAAGGCAAACAGGGAGCAGAGATCAAGCAAGGAATAGAAGGATCAAGCAGCTACAACGAGATTATTTCCAGGTATCGATTTGCATGTGTGGTTTCCTTGATAGATTTGGCATGCATGATGTTGCATGTGTGTTATTGGTTTTATTTATGTCACTGGCATGGGTTTTTCTAGTTGTGACACTGTTTCTCAGCCTAGCATTGCCATTTCCAGATAGCCATGGTGTGATGGGGTTCTCATGTTTTGGTTGAGCTGGATTGTCGGATGGATTCAAAGTTGAGTTAGGTGGATCTCTTAATGGAAGAACACATGGCCTAGTAACCCCTGAACCAAACTGTGGCTTGCGATAAAACCAAATTTTGTCTTACCTCGGTGGGCCTAGGAATCCTCAACCGATGAATGGCGGGATATATGACAAAACCTAGAGGTGTGTGCTCTCCACCAGACCTAGGAATCCTTGGATGGGATATACGGTAAAGCCTGGAGAGTGGAATCTTGGTTAGGGCCTAATGATTCGGTGTGGATTGCGGTAAAACCTAGAGACTAAGAGACAGAAAAATTCATCACGATGTAGGTGGAAAAATCTAGTGATATTCATGCTTATTTTGCATAGTGATCTGGTTGAGATCATCATAAAGCATGATATTACATGTTTATTGTTTTGGCCTAGTGATTCGGTGTGGATTGCAGTAAAGCATGGTTTCTATTAATGAGGGTGAGGTGGTTTAGCCTCAAGATTCCTTGGTTGGTTCTTTTGGTTTGAGTCCCACATTCATGTTTGGAATATGGCACAGGGATGATTGGCTGAAGAGAGATTTGGCTTTGCCAATCTATGGTCAGGTGGAATGTGGTAGTCCCATACTGGTTAGCTTTTGCATCCATTAATAAGAGGTCCTTTCCTTGGTTTCTTATGTGCAAATGTACTCATTTATATGTGGATTATATGAATGATGTATCCTTGATATTTCTATTGTTATTATGCGAGTTATAAGCATGTATTATGACAATGATGATGTATGGCTCTCCTCATGTTTTTATTTGTAAATGAATAAACAATGTATCTATGACCTAATAGATGATAATGTAGTTAATGATATAAGGGAACAATGCTTCTTAGTGATTCTCAAATAAGTATGAGAGCCCTATGCTCTGATATGTTGTTTAAACCTGTAGATTACATATTTGTGACATGTTTGACAAAATTTCTGTCATGGCTAGTAGGGGTCCAATCAAGTCCTTGTTCAATTAAATGCATTTGTATCATTACTATTTTGTTATTTTTCAGCTCTGAAAGTGTCATGGAGTTTTGGGTAGCGACCTAGGCTCTGGGCCTTAAAAAGTGGCACAAAAATCGAGGTCACAGGCTCAAAATGACTGGGAAAAGTCCCTAGTCGCATGCATACCCATTCTATGCATGCAACTGGAGGCTTCCAGTCACACTCTTGTTGATGTCAAGGGAGTGACCGAGGAATTTATTCATGAAAATGTAAGTGTTATTAAGGGCTAGACTCTTGGAAGGTTGGGATGGCTCCTAAGTGTCCTATAGCAGGTGCAGATGGTTTCTGTAGTTGTGCGGTGTCAATTCCACTTCCTTAAGGTGACCTGGGATGTTGAATCAGATCACAGTAGCCTCTCACCACATGTTTACCTCGGTTGGCCGATTACTTGGGTATATATGGGAGGAGGGTGTTACAGAGTGGTATCAAAGTATGGTTCGCCCCTTGGACTGGATGGACAGTGTTTGTTGGTCATGCATTCATGTCAGTTACATGTGTGTTCCTTATGCTTGTGGTATATATGCTTGTTTCATATGCATGGTGTTGGTCATGGTTGCAATGATGTCGCCATGTGAAATTTGATGGTGTTGTTTTGAAATGTGTCGTCATGAATGTATCATTGGTTATGCATTGTTTATGCATGTTAGTGCGTACATGTGGTCAAGTGTACATTGGTATGTTTCTTGTTTTCACACATGAAGTCATGGTATGTGTAGTTGATATGGTCATGCATTGATGACTGGACTCTAGCTATAATTATGTTTATGTGTCAATACACATAATTGTTGTATGTCTATATGATGTTATGATTATGTCTATACATGTATTACACTGATTGGTTGATCTTGCATATGATATATCCTCCCCGAATTATGCTAAGGTACATTGGTTTATTGTGATTTCTTTTAGTTGGCATAATATGCTTTGCAGGAAAGAGATCAAAGATGAATGGAAAGATGGTAGACTACATATATTTTCCTTGTGAATCGGATGAGAATCGTGGTGTTGGGAACTCTTATGATTTAGAAGACATATTGAGAAGCTCGAAGGAATAAATAAGAAGTTGTAAGGCAGACAATGACAAAATCATGCAGGAACAAGAGAAACAAGCAGTGGTTAATGCAATACTCCTTCAAAGTTTGTCAAAATTGCAGCAACAGGGGCCACTTTGGATCAGCCTTGGGCAGGAGGAAAAAACTAATTGGGCATATGGAAATAGGTCTCATGGTGGTCACAAGTCAAATTAAGATGACACAATGAGAGATGGTAGGTTGTTGGACACTCCAAATAGGAGATGTGATGGACACGCGTACTACTCTAATTCTGATTCTGACAGGAACTATGATCGTCATCATTATCATCCTTATAGGAGGAGTGACATGGGATACTTGTCAGATGAGTTCAAGAAATCAAAACCACCTACTTTTGATGGAGATTTGAAGAAGACAGAATATGTAGAGACTTGGATACCTGGGATGAAGAAGTTCTTTGAATTTCCCAATTACACAAATAATATGAAGGCCAGAGTAGTTATCTTCAGCCTGAGAAGTAAAGAAGATATCTGGTGGGAAGATGTGAAATGGGTCAGAGACATCACGATAGAGGAATTGAGTTGGCATGAATTCAAGAGGATTTTTAGGAAGAAGTACTTGTCAAAAAGGTACTATGACGATAAGGTCAAAGAATTCTATGAGCTAAATATGGGATCAATGAAAAATGAAGAGTATACGACTAAGTTCTTGGAGCTATTGAGGTTTGTACCATATCTTAAATATGAGAAGGCTAAAGTCCATCAATTTGTCAGTGGTTTTCCATTAGAATTTAGAGATCAGATTGAGTATGATGAGCCTCGGTCACGTGAGGAAGTTATCGGGAAATTGAAGCATTTCTACGCACAGTCAAAGCGTAAGAATGAGTCTCAACAAGGATGGAAAGGGAAGGATAAATGTAAATGTAAATTGCAGCTGAAAAGGGCAATGCCTTAGAATGCATAAGAGAAAGAAAATGTGGCACCACAAAAGAGTTCAATGCAGTTAGACAGGGACAGGGGTCACAATAGCAACATAGAGGTGATGGTACTAAGCGGCTGGAGTGTTGGATATGCGGTAAGGAGCATCTCAAGAGATATTGTCCACAGAATCAGGGTGGTAAGCCTTAGATATATAGTGCACAAGAGGCGCAGATTGTTGGGGATGTTGGTCAGAGTGTTCCTCGTATCTATGCAACACTAAATAATAGGCAAGCAGACCATTAGGCATCTATCATTGAAATGGACGGTAAGATTTGTGATCAAGTTGTTTCTATTTTGATTGACCTTGGATCTAATTATAGTTATGTTAGTCTTGACTTGGTGGATAAGTGTTGTTTGAATATATAAGTGCATGCGAAGTCTTGGTTAGTGCATTTGGCGACAGGTACAAAGAAGCGAGTTCATCATTGGGTAAGATCTTGTGCGTTTGAACTAAATGGTATGTCTACATCAACACATTTGAATGTATTGTTGTTGGGATCATACACTATGCTCTTGGGTATGGATTGGTTATATCTTCGTAGGACTAAAGTGGATTGTTATGACAAATCCATTGAGTTATTGGATGACAATGGGGAGCAGAGAATCTTACAGGGTAAAAGGAAAGAAATATCAGTGAGAATGGTTACAGCGATGCAGGCCAAGCGTAGTCGTAGAAAAGGGTGTGTGTTATTTGTAGTGCATATTTCTAGTGACAAAGGTAAGGAAGTTGAGGATGAAAATGTTTTGAGTAGGTATCCATTTCTACAATAGTTTTAGGATGTGTTTCCTGTAGAGATTTCATAGTTTCCACCTCACAAGGAAGTATAATTTTCTATCGAGTTGGTACTAGGGGGAGCACCAACATCAAAAGCACCATACATGATGAGGACTCTAGAGTTGGTAGAGTTGAAGTTGCAGTTAAAGGAAATGATTGACAATGGATACATTAGGCCAAGTGTATCGCCTTGGGGTGCACCAATATTGTTTGTAAAGAAGAAGGATGGTACTCTCAGGTTATGCATCGATTACAGGCAGTTGAAAAAAGTGACCATCAAGAACATGTATCCATTGTTGAGGATTGATGACTTATTTGATCAACTAAAGGGAGCAACAATGTTCTCAAAGATTGATATGAGATCCGGATATCATTAGGTACACATTAAGGAAGATTATATTTACAAGACATATTTTTAGACTATGTATGGGCATTATGGGTTTGTTGTAGTTCCATTCGGTTTGACTAATGATCCAGCTACATTTATGTTCTTGATGAATAGTGTGTTGTGTCCTTATCTAGACAAGCTTTTTATTGTATTCATTGATGATATATTTGTATATTCTAAAAATGAAGAAGAGCATGGCGAACATTTAGCAACAGTGTTGAGACTGCTAAGAGAGCATCAGTTGTATGCTAAGCTTAAGAAGTGTAGTTTCTTTCAGAGAGAGGTACATTGATTGGGACGTGTTGTTTCCAAGGAAGGGATATCAATGGACCCAGAAAAGATAAGAGCTATTATGGAATGGGCAACTCCTAGCAATGTGTATGAGGTAAAGTCCTTCATGGGGTTGGTAGGTTATTATAAGAGATTCATCAGGAACTTCTCACATATTGTTTATCCTATAACTTCATTTCAAAGAAAAGGTAAGAATTTTGAATGGATAGAGGAATGTGCAGCCAATTTTGAGCAATTGAAGCAGTTGTTGACATGTGCTCCAGTGTTAAGGATCGCAGATCCTGACAAAGAGTTCGTGGCATGTACATATGTTTTCAAGATAGGACTTGGTGGAGTCCTTATGTAGGAAGGACAGGTGGTATGTTATGAGTCACAAAAACTAAATGAGCATGAGCAGAACTATCCGACACATGATCTTGAGTTGGCAGTGATCATTCATGCACTGAATACATGGAGGCACTATCTTCTTGGTTGGATGTTTGTATTGATGAGTGATCACAATGGGTTGATATACTTGTTTGATCATATGAATCCAAATTTTAGGCAAGCTAGATGGTTGGCCACAATCAATGAGTTTGACTTTGAGATCAGGTACATCAAGGGAAAAGAGAACAGAGTTGCAGATGCTCTTAGCAGGCAGATACAGTTGAATCATATAGCAACTAGGAGCCCATATGGGACAAACTTATAGGATCAGATCTTATAGGTAGGTCAATAGGATGATAGATATAGTGAGATTACGCATAGGTTACATTACATGTACAGTTAGTGGTACAGGTATAGATATAGGTGCAGATATAGGCTCACAAGATGTGGACGATTGTCTTACGACAAAGTCAGGATTAGAGACAAGATATATGTGCTAGACAACGATGAGATCAAGAAGGTGATCTTGAGGAAGTTTCATGCAAAACCATATTCCGGCCACCTAGGCTATCAAAAGACATTGAATGCAGTTAAGAAGTTTTATTATTGGATGAATATGAAGAAGGACGTGGCAGAGTTTGTGGCTAGATGTTTGGATTTTCAACATGTAAAGGCAGAGTGTAGGCATCCAAGTGGATTGCAACATCCGATTGCGATTCCAGAGTGGAAATTGGAGGTCATTTCCATGGATTTCATCACAAGTTTTCCCTAGAAATCCAGACAACATTGTTCCATCATGGTTGTTGTGGACTGGTTGACAAAGGTTGTACACTTCATTCCAGTGAAGAATACATATTCAGCTAGTGATATGGCACAAGTGTTCATCAGAGATGTGGTCATATTTGGTGTTCCAAAGAAGATTTTATTAGACAGGGATGCAAATTTCACTTCCAATTTTTGGAAGGAGTTGTTTGCAGGTGTGGGCATAGAATTGACCTTCAGTATAACTTATCATCCGCAGACATATGGGCAGACTGAGAGGGTCAACAGGATATTGAAGGACATGCTGAGGATGTATTTGATGCATCAACAATGAAAGTGGGAAGAGTATCTTTCACTGGTAGAGTTTGCTTACAACAATGGGTATCAGGAATCCTTAAAGATGAGCCTGTTTGAGGCATTGTATGGGCATAGTTGTAATACTCCAACCAATTGGAGTGATCCGATGAACAAGGTATTGATTGGACCATACATTTTGGCAAAGATAGAACTATAAATGCAGGTAATCAAGAAGAATTTGAAAGTAGCACAGGATAGGCAGAAGAGCTATGCAGATCAAAACAAGTTGTTTAAGGAGTTTCAGGTTGGGGAACAGGTGTAGTTGCACATCAAGCCCAAGAAGATCTCCTTGCGGATTCATGTGCCATGCTGAAACCTTGGTTTTTTGGACCTTTCAATATTCTTGAAAGGATTTAGCTAGTAACATATCGACTTGCATTGCCTCCGACAGTGAAATTCCATGAATTTTTCCATGTGTCATTGATTATGAAGTATGTTAAAGATTTTGATCATGTGATTGACTGGTCTATATTATAGGTGGAGCCAGAAGGAGAATTCTAGTCGGAACCTCAGTTTATATTGCAGAGAAAGGCATTCATGCTTCGGAACTAAGAAATCAAGCAGGTTAAAGTGTAGTGGAGGCACTTTGGGCTCGATGAAGCTACATGAGATATGGAAGATCAGATGCGAGATACGTATCCTTCATTGTTTTCCGATTGAGGGAAAGTAATTTTTGTATGATGTTTGGTATATGTTTAGCATATGCCTTAGTGTGATGTTTTGGTATATGTACATATGTATATGGATGTAAATACCTCCATGGGCTATGTTATAATGCTCCAATAAGCGGTATGGGTGTCATGTCATTATAGTTGTCATGTTGTTATGTTATCATGTTGGTTTGCTTTTTAGTAGGGCAATCATTGTAAATACTACATCGAGCTAAGTTATAAATCTCCATGGGAAGTATGTTTGCTTTTTAGCGGTTTTGTTGAGGTATAGGTGTGGTTGAACACCGAGGATGGTGTCCCCCAGGGGGGAGGGTTCTGTAACATCCCTGGTGAAAAATCCATGTAAATAAAGTTAATAAAGGCTAAATAATAACCACGGTTATGGGAAACTTATTCCAAGTTGAATGTTGGGAAAAACGTCCTAGTGTGGGTGTTCATTTGGTTTATTATGGCTAAAGAAATCGGCAAATTCAATCACAAAGGATTTGGAAAGGAAAAATGGCATTAATTGGCATTTTATTTATGAAAATAATTGAAATTATGAGAAAAGGAAGGTGAAAGGTCACATGTTGAATGTGAGGAGGAAAATGAAGGAAAATAATGGAAAATGAAGAAAATAGAGGCCTCATTGATAAAAAGGCTTATGAGGACCAGTTGATAACCTTTTGTCAGTTCGGTTTTGGAGCTCTCTCTCTATTACCTCTCTCTCACACTCTTGGAAACTTAGATTTTTCTTGGAACATTTCATCTTTGGATCAAGAAATGCAAAGAAGGCAAAGAGGAAGCAGTTATCAAGTAAGGAAGAGCATGATCAAGCAACTACATCATGATTCTTTGCAGGTATCAATTTGCATGTGTGGTTTCCTTTCTAGATTTGGCATGCATGGTGTTGCATGTGTGTTCTTGGTTCTCTTTATGTCATTGGCATGAGTTTTTCCAGGTGTGACAATGTTTCTAAGCCTAGCCTTTCCATTTTCAGATAGCAATGGTGTGATGGGGTTCTCATGTTTTGGTTGAGTTGGATTGTCGGATGGATTCGAAGTTGAGTGAGGTGGATCTCTGAATGGAAGAACACATGGCCTCGTAACCCCTGAACAAAACTGTGTTTTGCAGTAAAGCTGGATTTTGTGTTTCCTTAGTGGGCCTAGGAGTCCTCGACTGCTGAATAGCGGGGTATACAGTAAAACCTATAGGTGGGTGCTCTCCTTCAATCCTAGGAATCCCAGGATGGGATATACAGTAAAGCCTATAGAGTGAAGTCTGGCCTAGTGATCTGGTGTGGATTACGGTAAAGCCCAGAGACTAGGAGACAAGAAAATTCCTCACAGTGTAAGTGGAGAAATATGGTGGCATCCATGCTTGTTTTGGCATATTGATCTGCTGGAGATCATGGTAAAGCCTAGTATTACATGTTTTTTGTTGTGGCCTAGTGATCTGGTGTGGATTGAGGTAAATCCTGGTTTCTATTGATGAGGGTGAGGTGGTTAAGCCTCGGGATGCCCTAGTTGTTTCTTTTGGTTTGAGTCCTACATTCATTCTTGGACTTTGGCACGGGGGTGATTGGCTGAAGAGAGATTTGGCTCAACTAATCTTTGGTCGGGTGGAACGTGGTAGTCCATACCGGGTTGGATTTTTCATCTATTAATAAGAGGTCCTTTCTTTGGTTTCTTATGTGTAAATGTACTGGTTCATAAGTGGATTCTATGGCTGATGTATCCTTGATATTTATGTTGTTATTATGTCGATTATAAGCATGTATTAAGACAACAATGATGTATGTCTCTCCTCATGTTTTGATTTGTAAATGAATGAACAATGTATCTATGACCTAATAGATGATAACACAACTAATGATATAAGGTAACAATGCTTCGTAGCAATTCTCAAATAAGTATGAGACCCTATGCTAAGATCTGTTGTTTAAACTTGTAGATTGCATATTTGTGACATGTTTAACAAAATGTCTGTCATGGATAGTAGGGGTCAAGTCAATTCCTTGTTCAAGTAAATGCATTTGTATCATTACGCTATTGGTATCTTTCAACTTCGAAAGTGTCATGGAGTTCTGGGCAGTGACCTAGGATCTGGGCCTGAAAATGTGGCACAAAAATCGGAGTTGCAGGCTCAGAATGACTAGGAAAAGTCACCAATCGCATAAATACCCATGTTGTGCATGCTACTGAAGGATTCTAGTCACACTCTTGCCCATTTCAAGGGGGAGACTTGGGGATTGATGCATGAAAATGTCAGTCTGATTCAGGGGATAGCCTCCTGGAAGTTTGGGATGGCTCATGAATGTCCTGTAGTAGGTGCAGAATGTTTGTGTAGTTGTGTGGTGCCGGTTCCACTTCCTTAAGGTGACCTGGGATTTTGAATCAGATCGTAGTAGCCTCTTGTCACATGTTTACCCTGGTTGGCCGATTATTTGGGTAGATATGGGAGGATGGTGTTACATTCCAACACCCTATTTAATCTTTCAATCTGTCCATTTGTTTGAGGATGATAAGTTGTACTAAATGTTAACTTTGTTCCAAAGCCAACAAACAATGATTTCCAAAACTTTGCATCTCAATACGAAATGAAATTCTTGGATATACCATGCATTCTAAATATTTATTTCATGAAAATATAGGTAATATCAATTTCATTATGGGTAGACTTGGCAACTATAAAATGAGTTTCCTTACTCAGTTTGTACAACACCACCATTATGGCATCATGTAGTCTAGATGTCCTTGGTAGTCAAGTGATGAAGTCCATAAAAATGACTTCCTACTTCCATTTAGGAATGGGGATTAGTTGTAACAATTCTGCTAGATGTCTACACTCCAATTTCACTCACGGACACTCCAAGCACTTGACAATATGCTCGACAACATCCTTTTTCATGGTTATTATAATTTTATAATAACTAGGATGACCTAAACAAGGTCCTCTATGAAAATCATTAGAGATGAGTTTCTTCAAGTTTCCCATGCAAGGTATATACCATCTACCTTTGAATTTCAACATATCATCATCCGAGAGTAAGTAATTCTTACTCAATGCTCCTTTTATCTCCTTTTGCAAGCGTTCCTTCACTTGTTGGTAATTCTCATCCTCGTGCATTTTCGCTTTGATGCCTTCATTTATATCAACTTCACAAGTACTGCAGGTTGCTACATGAGCCACTTGTGGCCTCTTACTAAGTGCATCTGCTACTTTGTTTTCCTTGCCTTTGATATACTTTATTTCAAAATAAAATCAACTAATCAAGGCTAGCCATATTTCCTATCTTGCATTCAACTTGGGCTAGTCAAATAATACCTCAACCCTCCATGATCATACATTAAAACAAACTTCCTTCCCAACAAATAATGCCTCCACATTTTCAATGCATGCACTATTTTTGCTAGATCCAAGTCATGAGCGACATTATTTTTCTCATGCTCATTCAACTTCCTTGATTTGTAATAGACCACATGTCCTTCTTGCATTAGGAATCCTCTAAGACCTTCCTCGTATGCATTTATGTAAACCATAACATATTTTTTTGGGTATGCTATTCTCAATATTGTTGCATGTGTGAGTAGATTTTGTATTGCTCAAAATTAGTTGCACACTTTGGTGTCCATTAAATCCTTTCCTTTGTAATGTTATGATTGGATTTCCAATATTTGAAAAGTTATGAATGAACCTCCAATAATACCAAGCCAATCTTATAACGGATTTAACTTCTACCACATTCTGAGAAGTAGGCCACTCCATGATGGATTTTATCTTCTCAGGATCTACTTCCACTCCTTTTTTGGAAACAATGTGTCCCAAGTACTCAAATTATGATTGGAATAAACCACAAGATCTAGATGTGGGGTGCACCAATATCTGAAAAACTTGAACACCTGAAGAGAAATAAAACACACAAATATTTTTTTTTTATTAAAATAAAAGGCGGTAACTACATTATGATGGACCAATCTACCCTTTTATAAAACGAGGCCCATTATTTATAACCTTCTTGAGTTACAATACTATGGGAAAATGTCGTGGGTAGATACCATGGGTGGCTACCACTTCCCATTCAAATCACTCCTCCCTCCTCAGGAAGCAATGGTCCCCATTGCCTAAAGTTCCCTCCTAAGAAGAATTTGTTGAAAATGAGCTAATGAAGAGAAGGGTTTTATGTGGTTGAACCATAACCATGTGTTCGTGGATGACCCATAACCATGATGAATGAATATTTGAGGATAGAGATACCCTGTAATGCTTGTGGGCTAAATGTGATACTGACAATGTATGACCTAGTATATGGACTTCGATGGAAAGGGTTTTGTGTGGTTGACACATAGCCTTGGGTTTTTGGGTGACCCATAACCATGATGAATGAAAGTCCAAGGATAGAGATACCTTTTAATGCTTGTGGGCCAACTGTGAGAGTAGCAATGTATGTCCTATCAAACGGACCTCAAGATACTTCACTTTCTAGTATGTCTAGGAGAAATATAGTGGCTTATCTTTGTAAATTCTCACTATCAAATGAGGTATTATAAAGGCTTCCCCCAAGTACTCAAGTTTCACATTTGTGATTCCCATTTTTGTGATTTGATAGTCCCACCATGACATTATCTTGGATTAGGAGGGGTGTTTTGCTGTAGCTGGAAGTAAGCTTCAAGACAATCAACAAAGATATCCTAGTGACCATTGGTACCCTTATACCAAATGCATAACTATAAACACAACATATAAATCTTCAACATGCTCAATTTAGCTTGCAAACAAATAATGTATCAAGAAGTATGATGCCAAAAGGATGCCAAATGATGCTAGTGAGCTTAAGGAGAATGATTCAAATGAGTGTGCAATGATAGTAACTTCTAAGCGTGACATCCCACAAGCACCATGTACCTCCTAGGTAGAATTTCTATTATTTCCATTTCCATAATAAACATCCAAGTCAAAACCTAAAATACACATTATGACCATCTCCATGAAAACCAATTTGTAGCAATGGGAACCAACTAAATATTGCAACTTTGTCATAGTAGTATCTGGGGGACGCATAAGATTGTTGCATATTGATTCGAAGGATATCTCTTGAAGTAGCCCATTGTATTCATCAAAAACATGCCACTGCTCCAACTCAATGTTTGTATCCTTATTCTCAACACAATATTGATGGGTGAACATAAAATCATCATTCAGGAATTTGTTGAAAAATTGCTTTCCTATACAAGGGAAAACCTCCTTGGTGATTATAGGAACCAAAAAATCCTCCTTAATGAAAGGTTGGAATATTTGATCAATGTCTTGAAGTGTAGTGTCATCATGGGTGGATGCCATCAACTCACCGAATTTATGAAAATCCTTAATCGAGTTGCTCTGTGCATGTAAAGCATCTTTTTTAATTGCCCTCTAGAGAGTTTTATGTACATGATTTTGATTCCAAAAATATGCAATTTGTATTTAGCCCTTACATATGTGCTTGCTAATAGAGGTACTCCTTGGCCCCCAACACCAACCCAGAGAATTATAGTGATTAAAGGGTTAATGAATGCATGTTGAATTTTCTTAATCTCTTTAATATCTTCAAATGGGAAATCACCTTCATTTGCTTTGAAAAAACAATTGAGTGAAAGCAAATGTGCCATGCTAAGACATACATTCGCTCATTATATAACAAGGATCTTTCTAATACATATGAGTAGTTGTGTTCAACCACCTCATTTTGTGGTAGATCAAGCAAAGGCCCGAGTTTTGGTTGGACTACCATGGGCCCTTGTTTATCCTCAAACATCATTCATCGGGCCACAACTCCTACAAACCCATTGAGAATTCCGAAAAACTGATAGGAAACTACTTTGCACTTTTATGCATGAAAACATTGACCTGATGAACTATCTAGTGAGTGCCAAATAGTCTCAGTTTAACCCTCATCATCCATTGTGAGTGTCACTAAGATGAAAACTATACTTTTATAGACGATATCCCAATCATAATTTTTTTACATTAATTTGCACAAGAAGCTCTTCAACCTAAAAATCAAATTCTTCTCCCCATATTGGATTACTTAAACCAAGAACTGTGGAACTAAAATGTTTTTGTGAGCCACAAGTGATGACAACATAAGGATCCAATGTGTCATTTATGTTTGCACCAATTAAATTTTTGCTTCCAATAATTCTAGCATAAATGAGCTATGCCATTCCACTTTGGTTGAAACCATCTCATCGTCATGGTGGAGCAAAGCTGATGTCAGGTGAGAAGGTGAATTTTAGGTAAAGGAGAAAGTCTCATCAGGATGTTTAAATAAAATGTATTAAACAGATTGAATAGAAATGTGTTGTCCAACTCTTTCAGATCAATGCCACTTAAAATATTGTGGAGCAACCTTGCATTGATTTCAAGGATATTTCCTCTTCTTTGGCCTATTGGCTATGATTTTTACAAAGTGAGGGTCATTATATGGCCTTCTTGAGTTACAATACCATGGGTGGATGTCACTTCCCATTCGAACCAATCTATGTCCACAAGTTTATGCTATCTCCTCTATGCAATGCCTTCTAAGGTGGTAGGGAAGAGCTTTATCATATGTGTATCAAAGATGTAGTCACAACACTAATAGAGAATATCAAACTCAAAGAGGAATGCCTGTAAATCTTCACTTTTTGAACCATTAAAGTTGAGCAGGGCAAAGTGAGGAATGTTTATCATCTTGGTGAGATGTTTGGTAATATGGATATGGAACTTGAAATTAGAAGTCTCTTCCTTCACAACCTTGTTGTTAACTTCTTCTGCCATTTCTATGTGAAAATTATCACTTGGTTGTTCTACAAGTGGGTTGTTTATCTCTTGAGTTATTTTCTAAATTAAGTAGTATGTAGTTGCTTGTTTAATGAAATAATGATGCTTCCTTCAAGGAAGATGTATTCTACTTGGTCTAAGGATGTTGCTTCT
Source organism: Pinus albicaulis (assembly GCA_034641835.2). Taxonomy (NCBI): domain Eukaryota; kingdom Viridiplantae; phylum Streptophyta; class Pinopsida; order Pinales; family Pinaceae; genus Pinus; species Pinus albicaulis. Next base: position 947,432,645 of record CM076571.1, on the reverse strand, counting down.
GTAGGAAAAATTGAGTTTGTAGGTCAATTCCTAGCCAAGGAGGTGGTTGTAGGAGTTAGATAATTAGTTGGTTGAATCACTCTCATTTGATTGCTTTTCTCACAATGTTAATATCTTGAGGATTCTTGTAGAATTACTAAATCTACCTTTTCATATCTCTATTTTTTTTTATTAGTCTTTGAAAAACACTATAATTCCTAATCTATTCTACCTACTTTCCTTAGAATTCAAGAAAACATGAACTCACTATAGGAAGTCTGTGGTGAATGTGCATGTTCTTACTTCTCATCTTACTGCTTTGTATTGTCCTTGTCCTTCCTTTAACGTATGCTATAAAATAAAATAACTCAAGCAAAATATGAAAAAATAAACACACTAATTCAAAGAAAAACAAGTTGAAAAATAAACACACCAGCTATATAAGAAATAATCACGGAGGCAAAAAAGATAAATTCAAAAATAAACACACTACTAAAGACCATGAACATTAAACTTGTATGGAACTTGTAAACTGTCGTGCATTATATATGTCAAGGTAATCTGTCCAATTATTATTCTAGTGAAGAAGTTGTAGCAATAAGTATTGGTTACAAGATAACAACTTTAAGACACTTTTGGCAAATTCACCATGCTAAACTATTCTAATTGTAATGAACTAATTAATCCAACAAAACATATGAAGAATCTCTATTGTAATCCCCAATTGGATGAAACATAAATGACAAGAAATAAAACTATTATAGTATAGTTGGCATATGAAGCTTCTTTACTGTAAGCCCTAGCTGGACAAAACAATAAATGCAGGATAATAATCTAATCTAATCTAGTTGACATGGTAAACCTCTCTATGGTAACCCCCAACTAGATAAAAATAGGAAAGAAAGCCAATCTAACCCATTGGCATAATAAACCTCTCTATGGTAACCCCTAGTTGGGAAAATAGAAAATGTAAAGACTAACTAAATTGCATGAAAGAAATAACACACATTGTTGTTCAAAATGGAAATTGCGTGAAAGTAAAAGCTAATTGGTGATTTTGTTTCCAGGTTTCTTCCAACCCTCAACCCTATGAATAAATTCTAGCTTTGTATACAATTGATATTAATCTAATCAAACTACTATAAATTCAAAGAATAACACCATTACGTAAATAAAATTGTACATGTAATCAAATCAAATTGTAGATAGTAAATAAAGGGCATGGATCAAGATTGTTAGAACATATAGCTAATTCTAGAAATAAAAGACATACACACACGAATTTTAGTTGAAACAAACAATAACTATTCTAGATTACATTGTAATGGTTCCTGGCTAAGGAGGGGGGCCTATCTACTTAAACGAGGGACATGAGAGTTATAATAGCATATCAAACTTAAATCAACATTTAGTCATGAAAACATAGATCACAAAAATAGAAACATAGTTTTGTTATTAATCAGAAACAATGTATTGAAATTACATCCACGATTTCTCTCCTCCCCTACTTGAATTGAGCATGGTCTTTATACACCTTTTTCAATGCCGTATCTTAAAGCAAGGAGTTGATGATGGCCATGCGAATCTATGATTCTCAAGATGTCTCAATTCTCATTACAACAACTTGTTAAAGATAGACAATAATGACAACAAGTGACTTGGTGTCTCGACATCAATTTGTCAAGATGTTGACAAAATGGGTTGTAGTTATTTTCGTCAACCAGTGTGGTCGAGTTGTCTCAAATTAGCAACCTTGTCCTTTTCCAAACAACGCCCCATCCACTTGGTAGATCATTGACTCCAAGTGTAACAACAATGAGAATTGGTAGTGACAATTGTGCAATGGTGGTGTAATAATAGTGGCAACCATAGGCGTTACAACAACAAATATTGCAACAACATGTGTTACAACTAATGATAGGTGTTGCAGTAATGGTATCACACTAGGAGGTGTTACAATAATGCTCTGGCAAGTGTTATAGCAATTGCAGTTAGTGTTATAGTGGTATAATCGATGGGTATTGCAACAACATAACATTAAGGGATGTTACAACAATTATAATAGTTCTTGTAGCAATGTCAACACTCGTACTAATACTTTAGTAGCTTGTTTGTAACATCTCACAAATCTTCTTGTTAGCAAACATACAAACGCTAATTATTCCTTAACCACGTTAGTATAATTGCTTAAAATGACATAATTCATGGGAAAACATACTTTGAGAAAAAAACATCATTATCATTTAAAAAAAAGTGTTTTAAAATAATATTGTAATGAACAAAAATAGTGAAAATAAAAGTAAATGATAAGATTTTAAATGTCGATCAATTATCTTCTTATAAATTTTATAAATATAATTTGTTTTAGGTGTGATGATCTCACAAATAAAACTACTTATTTGTATATATGGTGTACCACCAAATTAGATTAAAACACTAACATTTACAAGGTATCTATTTATACAAGTTGCGTATTTAATTATATGAATGGGTTAAAGCCAGCATTTTTTATTTAGATGGTGGAAAGCAAGCATTTTTTCAAAATCGGATTTTAATAAAGTAAACATTGATTACAATAAAGTTGGCATCAATATAGGGAAAGCAAAGAAGAATAAATGTTCGGCCTCACAAGCATTTTGACTGGAACGACTGCTCCGTGTAACACTTTGAAAACACATATTCTCTCACTGCTACTTTCCCTGGGCGATTGTTCAGGTCTGTGATGTCTTTATCGTTTGGTGATAATCTGAGTACTTAAATATGTCATGCTATTAATATCCAGATGTAGCAAGCTCCTCTCATTTGGGATATTTTTTTATATTAAGGATGTGGTGGGATAGGATAGTACATGGTTGCGAGTATTGATTTTTATGAAATATAACCATGTTTCCCTTTTTTATTCACAGGTCTCACGATATTTGATTGTTTTTCGCATTTTGAAGTGGGCAGAGAGGATAGCTCTTGTTTCAGGTGAAAAAGTATTCGTTGCAGGTCATAATGGGCGGTGGAGCAGCAGGGATGGGGTTGTTGGGTCAATATGCGTTGAACCCAACTGGAAATTTGATGCCCAAAACTTCACAATTAGTTTTGGGGGTTCCCGGGCAACAGAAGAGCAGCAAACTAGGAGGTTTGAGGCCGTGCCCATCATATAAACCTTTTTGTACCACAGCAAGCTTGACAATGGGAAAGCCTTCGGCGTCCGTGCCGGCGCAACCCTGCAACTTCCCAGGTGTGTATGTTGTTTTCCATTCAAGCTATGGTTTATTTATTTGTGTATTTATTTTTGGTTGAAATTGCTGCATGTATAGATAGCCTGTGTGACGTCCTTGATCATCTTGCCATTTTAAGACGAAGTGAAGAAAGCACAGATCACAGTTAAATCTAGTTTAACTTAGAGGTGCTTAGAAGATTCATTTGTGAATTGAGCTGCTGCAAATAAGTTTCTTGTCTTCATTTAACGAGCTATGCCAAATAACTCAGTTTTAGTTATAGTTTTGTTGAGTTAATGGTTAGTGAATGGCTTGATAAAGACTCTGTTCTTGATCTGGATTCCCCTGGGATGCCAGCAAACAGAAATCGTAAACCTCAATAATACAATCAATGCTCCTGTCAAACCGCGCCTCAGTTACTGAGGGTACTAAATTTATAGTGATTTCTTTAGCTAGTTTGTAAATTACTGCGTGCAGAGGGCAAGCAGAGCTTTGTAGATCCTCCTCTGAGTGAGCTCGATCCTGAAATGAATGCGATAATTGAGCAAGAAAAACAGCGGCAATTCAGAGGCTTGGAACTTATTGCTTCTGAGAATTTTACATCCCGGGCGGTGATGGAAGCTGTTGGATCATGTCTAACGAACAAGTATTCAGAAGGACTCCCTGGTAAGAGGTAAGTGCCTGAAGTTATAACTTGGAATGTGAAGAATGGCACCGTCATGATTGTGATTGTGTCTGAGCTGCTTGGCAGTTTCTTCTTGCCACTTGGTCGTTTTTTTCTTGTTAAACTCAGTTTCTCTTAGCTTTTGGACCTGTACTTTTTAGTTTGAATGTTTGACATGTATGTAATGGTTTCTGGGTTCAGCGTTGTAGTGTTGAGACCTGTAGTTGTTGCATGAATATCTGTTATCGGTTATCACAATGAAGGATACAGTTTTTGGACAATTTTCTATATTTATTGACTACTGTGTTGGGTTGGGATTTATGCCATGCAGATACTATGCTGGCAATGAATTCATTGACCAAAGTGAGAGGCTTTGCCAGCAGAGAGCCCTAGAAGCATTCCATCTTGACAGCAGTACATGGGGTGTTAATGTTCAACCATTATCTGGATCCCCAGCTAATTTTGCTGTTTATACAGCTCTCCTCCAACCACATGATCGCATTATGGTGTGTATGGTTCTGAACTACAAACCTCCTTTGATAAGATTATCATTCCTATTTGGGCATGTAACATGTGAAAAATTGCTTTGCAACATTTAGGGTTTGGACTTACCACATGGAGGGCATCTGTCTCATGGATTCATGACTGCAAAAAAGCGAGTATCTGCTACATCAATTTACTTTGAATCAATGCCATACCGTCTAGATGAGTCCACAGGTGAGCCCGCATTGCCAGTCTAATAATAATTAGGAGGGAAACAATTCCATGATTGACAAATATTGAGCCAGTCTTTTAAAGGTCAAAACTCATAATGTTTATTTTCTGGTTATAGGATTCATGATACATGATTGAGGAGATGCTTGAGCCTTGAGAAGACTGCCACCCTTTTTAGGCCCAAGCTTATCATTGCTGGTGCTAGTGCGTATCCCCGAGACATTGATTACCCTCGCATGAGGCAGGTATTGAAGCTGGGTAGTTCTACAGATCTTATAATGGCAGTCCTTTCAAAAAATTCTCTTTCCAGCAACTTTTATTCTATCAGATTTTATTAATATGTTCTATTAGTATGTAATGTTGGATTTTTTATGCTTTTTGGTACTAAAATGTTTGTGGTTTGGGAAGATTGCCGATACAGTTGGGGCATATTTAATGATGGACATGGCACACATAAGTGGTCTCGTGGCTGCTTCTATAATGGCCAGTCCATTTGATTTTTGTGATGTAGTAACAACTACAACGCACAAGGTGAGTTGATGCCTATCAATTTGCTCTGCACTTCACCCTTTCGATTAAAAATCTGACTATATTAGATGGACCTTTTTTTGGATCTATCTTAATGCTATCCATCTGTGTCATTCCCCCCTTGTAGAAGAAAAAGAATTCCATTAATGTTCAAGAAACGGTGAAGAACTAAAACAAATATGACATTCCCATCATAGGAGTGATTCTAGAGTTAAGAGGTGTAGATTTTCCTTTTGATTCTCTTATATGTTCTTTGATAAATATAGCGCTTACATCCTACTTAATGCTGATTCAGTTTCCTGTTTCCATTTGTTTACGTTCTTTCTGTTTCCTATCACTACTAGATCAAAGCTTCGATGAAACTCATTATGTTCCTTGAATTGTTTGTCAATTGTTTCAATTTTTTCTTTTCATTTTTATCTTTTTGATATTTTTCATTCTGAAATATTGTTGGATTGGAGGGTTATGATGTTTAGTCTTTACGAGGTCCTCGTGGAGGCATGATATTCTTCAGGAGGGAACCAGTATTGGGGATCGACCTAGAGACAGCCATCAACAATGCAGTTTTTCCAGGGTTACAGGTCAATCTGAGTTCTCCTTCCTTTCATCCATATTGTTCTCCTGCTCACTAAAATCATAATATTGGTTATATAGATTTTTTGTATCATTGCGTTTCTAAAAGATACATGAAATAATCTGTGGCTTTCTAGGGAGGACCACATAACCATACGATAGGAGGGCTGGCTGTTTGTTTAAAGCAGGCTGTAACTGCAGAGTTCAAGGCTTATCAAGTACAGGTGTAGCACTCTCACATGTCTAAGCTTATGTAAAATTCATGCATGTGAATTATTCTGTGAATGGCTTTTGTTTCTGATCAAAGGTAAAATAGTTTTAGCAGGTTGTAGCAAATTGTCGAGCCCTTGCAAAGAGACTAATGGATTTGGGATACAATTTGGTTTCTGGTGGTAGTGACAATCACCTAGTTCTAGTTGATTTGAGGCCCTTGGTAAGGATCCTCTGTTCATATGCTGGAGTAAACAGCCTGCTTGTATTGTTTTCTATTTGATTTAGCTGGTTGACTGCAACATGGTATATATTAATGGTCTTGGACAGGGCATTGATGGTGCAAGAGTAGAGAACGTTTTGGATGCTGCTTCTATCACACTGAACAAGAATTCTGTACCAGGTAACATGAATTTTTGCTTTGTATATTTAGATGTAAGGGAGTCATTGATTTTCCTTGCTCCTTGGGATGATATAGCTTACTTTCAGACCTTACATTTTCAGGTGATAAAAGTGCTATGGTTCCTGGTGGTATTCGCATAGGGACTCCTGCATTAACCACCCGTGGGCTTCTTGAGGAAGACTTTATTAAGGTTGCAGATTTTATCCACGAGGGGGTGCAGATAGCCATTACGGCTAAGGGCTCTGTGCAAAGTACAAAATTAAAAGATTTTATAGAATTTATTAAGTCAGACAATTTCCAGCAACGAAATAGCATTTCTGATCTCAAAAAGCAGGTTGAATCGTTTGCTAGCCAATTTCCATTGCCTGGTGTTGGCACTGAAAATCTTAGTTAGAGATATGGCGTGCTCACAGCCTCAGAAGTGTCCTTTATTAACTTTTAGGTTGGGCTTCAGTGACGATATCCAGGTTGGTAAGATTTGGTTCCATGTGTAGATAGATTATAGTGATGAATAATGTTGGAAGCTGAATTTTGTCTGCATTTATGTGCTTTCCCAGCATTAGCATCAACAGATTCTGTTCCTATGTGTTGGATGTTGAGTTTGCCATTTTATTTATTGGCAATTATGTACGGCTCTCTTTTTGTTCATCACAAGATTTTTGGGTTGAAAAATATTGATAACTTGTATGGAAGCTATTGTCGTACTTCTTTATGTGGTGTGACTATGGATATTTTATATAGCCTGGAAGTAATATTCCATACTTGTCAAGGGCCCAGGTATTGGGCCAATTACACAGTTTCATAAAGTGTGTTCACTAAGACACTTCTACACATACACAGATTCCATGTATACATGACACATTTGCAATCAATTGGGCTTCTAAGATTTTATTATTACATTCATCATCTCACATAGGCTGGCAAGAATTGGTCCCATTTGTAGATTATAGCAATGAACCATGTTGAGATCTGCATTTTGTCTGAATTTATGTGCTTTCCCAGTGTAAGCATCAACAGATTCTGTTCTGGTGTGATGAATGTTGAGTTTGCTATTTTATTTATTGGCAAAAAAAGTCTACATAATTTGTATGGTACTCCTTTTGTTCCTCACATTTGGGTGGAAAGTTATTGGTAGAAGCCATTATCATACTTTTTTTGTGTTGTGACTATAGAAATTTTATTAAGCCTGGAAAGCAGTATTCCATACTGCTCGAGGGCCCACATATTGTGCCAATTACACAGTTGCATATTAGAGTGTGTACTGACATATTTTTCCAGTGTATTCACTGACATACGTTTACACATCGATTTCATGTAAACATGACACAATTGCAATCAATTATTATTAGTGCCTATAAGATATTGTTGCATTCATCATCTCACTTCCAAGGTGCATGCGAATGTGAATGGTTTTAATTTAGATAATTTTATTACTATTATTTGATCTTCAATAGCAAAGTGGTTAGCATTCGCTAACAGCTTATATTCCTTCTTGAGATTCACCGAATGATTCAATTTTCAAATTAAGTGGGTGCTGCATATTTTCTATATATTTTTATGTCTTTTTATTTTCATATTCATTTATCATTCTATGAAGGCCATCTTAAAAATAAAATACCTCCCCCCGAGTATTTGAATTTTGTAATAGTCAGGTCTATGTTCAAGAATATTTAAAAGTTTTGGCCCTCCCCCTGTTTTCTTTGTTTGTTTTTTCCAAATATATATGACTTTATTTTCTTCATTCTTCACTCGATGAAGAACATCATCTTACAGATTATATATACCTGTTTCTTGAATTTTGTACAGATGGATAAGTAAGGCTTGTATATCCGCAAAACCAGTATGTAATTCATTTTTTATGAGAAATATCTTTATATATTATTGAAGGTGGTTAAGAAATTCAATTTTTAAATTGGTAGCTATATTCATAAAAATAAATTTTTATATATTATTGAAGGTTGTTAAAGAACTCCAATCTTTAAATTGGTAGCTATAAAAGAACTCCAAACGATGTGAACGTTTGTAGCCTCTATATGGAATTTTGAAAGCCTTTGCAATTTCTTAGTTTCATGATCATTTGCAGGAAGAATTGATATAGTGGTATTATATCACTATATATTGGCTTATCTGGTATATATATAATCACTGGTTGAGATTGGGGCTACTGATAAAATAGGTTGTAATCAATGGTAGAGACTGGAAGTGGAGATAAAATATGTTGTTGAGTGTGTGAAATCATAATTGTGTTGACATTATTGAATAAATATAATCATAATTGTGTTGATAGATGTAGATGCTTTTTAGAAATATTTGTTTATATGTTATAAGATAATTTTTTTGGTAAGATTAGGCAGTTTGTATTAACTTTCAAGAAGAGGGTTACATGACTATTTTTTCTTTTCTATTGGTTTGCCACTTGGGAAACCAGACCAGTAGCAAAGTTTCAATTTTTTTACATTGTTTATTACTGAGGTAGCCAGTCTGTCATGTACATTATAATAGCAATTAAACCATTTACATAGCCTGTAATTAACCATCATGGACAAAACATAGGTAATATTGAAATTATAAGCCAACATATAAATTGTAGAGTTGGCTCGCTTGATCATGTCATGCAGTGGGAGAGTCTACTTGGATTGGTGGGGGTGAATCATTGTTGTCATCAGCGGGGGAGAAGATGACGTTTACTTGCTTTTTGGCCAAGGCAGAGACTTTCCTGTCTAGCATCTCAATTTTCTCTGGCATTTCTGCCATGTAAACCAAAATCTCCCAGTGTGTGATCTTTCAATGAAGTCTTTTCCAATGAGTGTTATGATGTGCCAATAAAGACTGACCATGTACATGTAAGAAGTTTGTCGAGACTGGGTGGAGGTGCCTATTTCAGGGATCTAGTGCTTTGTCTCCCTTTCAATGTCTTGATCAGGGATGAACCTATGTTCTTGAGAAACTTCTTCCACCACTTTTGTGATGGTGTCTCTGACTACTTTAGGAACTACATCAGTGTAGCGAGCCATTGCTAGTCTTGCAACAATTTGGGCTTCTGTTTGCAATAAGGGTGGTGGAGGGGAGTTTGCTCCCACCGAGGAGCTTGCTCTGCCCCTTTTGCCACCTCTACAGCGAATGGGTAGCCTTTGTCTTTTGCCATTAGAGACCAAGAAAGGAGTGGCAGGAGAGGAAAGGCAGCATAAGGACCTAGGAGAGCCAAAAACCAACAACGGGAAGGCACTGAGTGGACAGCGGTATAGGAACAGGTAGCCAAGGGTAAGGCGCAGAAAACTTAGAGAGGGAAGGTCAAGAGGGATGACCGGACAAGGAAAAATAATGAAAGAGGGAGTGCAAAAAAGAGTTAGAAAAGGAGTAAGGGGAGTAGAAGAAGGTAACCTGTGAATGCTGACAAGCTAGGGGATTGGCATACTAGCTAGACTCTTAAGATACATAACTTGAAATTTGACTGGAAATAATAATTTTTTTGTAATACCAATGAATATCAGGGTTACCTTGAGACCAAAGTTTCGAGTTGTTGCACTTCCAAGCCTCGCCTACACAAAATTGGAGCCACAAAACACTATTGAAATTCCATTGGCTTGAAATATGCTCGTTACCAAGGAAATTATTGCCAATAGAAACTCTTTGCATCGGTTGCCTAGAGCACAATTGCTAAGCAAACCAAATATCCCAGGGCTTCCAAAAATAGTGCCATGAAAAGCAATAAGATTGCCATGAAAGGCAATCTTTCATCTTCAATCATTTTAGTTCTCTTGTCCACTGCTCTTCTGGCTGTCCTTTGCCTCCAAGATTACACATAGATCAACTCTGTTTGCAGTAGCAATCTCTCCTTTGATACCACAAACTTTACAACAGGATAACACCTTTAGGCCATAATTAACTATTCAACCTTTGCTGCTTACCTAACAGCCTTAGGCCTCCTCTATTCTCTGCTCAATCAGGCTGTTTTGACCATTCTTTTTCCCTTTGTCTACTACAACATCTCTATTCAAGCAGTTTTGGGCCTTAGCTGCTCTCCTGTAGAGCTCGATGTACCTTCAACAACCTACAACACCATTTGTTTAGTTTTTTTCATTATGTAGTCACCTTGTAGCATAGTTCAGACCTCTGTTTTCTATGTGGCCATACTCCAAGGGCTGAGGAAGTTTGCAGTCGGCCTCCTTGGCTGTGCAATGACCCTAAACAACACAAACTAGTGCTTTCTTTAGCTTCAGCTAGGTCTGTTTAGCCTCAGCACTGTGCACAAGTAAATCAACCATCATTTTCCTTAGTGTTGCCTCTTCAACGTCTGCAATACTGACCCTTAAACCACATAGAAAAGACTTCTAAAACTTGGCCTTCCGCTTCAGGTGATCCAAGAGGCTCTTGGAAACCTCAAAAATCAAAGTTCTCAAAAGTCATTGGAAATAGCGCCAAGTCATAGGGCTTGGCGAGACCTTTCCAATGACGTGAACGACACCTCAAACAGAGCTCATATGCAAAATTTATGGCCAATCAAAGTTTTGGTCAAACTAGGTAAAAATCAAAGTCAAAGGATGATTTGGTAGTCTGTATTGCGGATGTCAATAGGTTGATGTGGAAGCCCAAGGATGTGCCATGTGTCATGCACATATGGAATTTTTTGGCATGAGTTAAACCAATAAAAATGTGCCACGTGGCATCACCAGAGCCTGCCATGTGGCATCACCAGAGCCTGCCATGTGGCATCACCAGAGCGCACCACACATCACCCTCCAACACATCCACGTGGTGATCCAATCAGCAGATATGAGGACCAATCCGAGGGTGCCACGTGGTAGCATTTGGTTGGCCAGTCAAACTTGGGCATGAGACAAAAAATTCATTGGGTTTTCATTGAATTTGTTTTAAATATGGTTTTGTTGGGTTATATTTAATATAACCAACACATTGCTTAAAAAATATACCATATATATATGGTTTAAACAGAGGTTGAAACTGTATGTTAAAAAGGGAGGACCATGGGTTTGTCCTCAAGACCTCCCCAACAAATCACTGTTTTAAATTTCGCCAACCAATATGTGCAATGGGCTTCGTTGGTAAGTTTGCCACCAAAATATACTTAACCATTGCTCATTCATAAGGTGGGAGACCCACATGTGAGGAGCATCGAACAAAACCATTGCTCATTCATAAGGTGGAAGACCCACATGCGAGGAGCATCGAACAAAACCACGAGCATCGAGGGTAGTGGGACTAGGCCTGAATGTGGGGAATCCAGCGGAATGTGGCCCAACATGGGTATGAATCTCGAGGTAGGAATATTATCAAAATATGCTACAGGAATATTCCTAGAATTTTCTAATTTGTGTTCCAACAGTCTTACGAGGCAGAGGGGTCTCATAGTGATGGTGTCATATCCATATGATGTTTATAGTCATTATTCATGATTTTTGGAGACAAGTCCAACAATGAAGTTAGAATCTAAATTTTTGCAGCAGATTAGGGCTTATGGTAGAAGCTCACATGTGTCATTAATGTTTGGCATGAAGTTAGAGACAAAGATGCACTTTTAAGAAGCTAGTCATGTTTACAGTTCAACAATGATGAGACAAACCCACTAGTGCTGTGTTTGATGTGTTTTGAGCATCCGATTGAGCGTTTTGGCTCGGGAACCAATGTAAGTCTCATTTATTGTTGATTTTCCCCTTTCAAGATTTGTAAGAGGGAGATCATGAATGAGGACATGTGCTTGCAAATATGTTAAGTCTCAACAATAGATTCAAAGAGGATCCATGCCACTTTATGTGAGAGTCCAACCCCTTTGGTTTGGGAAAAAGGGAGAACAATTTATGCCACTTGTTTGTGAGAATTCATTCATTTTGTATTGTCGAAGGAGAACATCTCTTTGTAGGATAGACATTGCCACATCATGAGAGTTCATTCCTTGTATTGACAAAGAAGAGAGTCTTATTGAAGAGCATTTAATGAAGCAGGTATGCAGTTGAGTAGAGCCCGAAGACATAGCTCACACGTTGTGGGTGAACTCTGTTATCAAGTTCTAGTGCATTTGTCCATATTGTCATTTCTTCATGTGTTTATGGTTAAAATGAATTGCATAAAGAACATGAAATAACCATAAGTGAAACACACAAGAAGAAATGACAATATGGACAAATGCACTAAAACTTGATAACAAAGTTCACCCACAACATGTGAGCTACGTCTTCGGGCTCTGTTCGATTGCGTAGCCACTTCATTAGCTGCTCTTCAATTAGACTCTCTTATTTGTCGATACAGGGAATGAACTCTCACTCATGTGGCAATGTCTCTCCTAAAAAGAGACATTCTCCTTCGACAATACAAAAGGAATGAATTCTCACAAACAAGTGGTATAAATTGTTCTCCCTTTTTCCCAAACCAAAGGGGTTGGACTCTCACATAAAGTGGCATGGATCCTCTTTGAATCTATTGTTGAGACTCAAACATATTTTCAAACAGATGTCCTCATTCATGATCTCCCTCTTACAAATCTTGAAAGGGGAAAATCAACAATAAATGAGACTTACATTGATTCCCGAGCCAAAACGCTCAATCGGATGCTCAAAACACATCAAACACAACACCAGTAGGTCTGTCTCATCATTATTGAACTGTAAACATGACTAGCTTCTTAAAAGTGCATCTTTGTCTCTAACTTCATGCCAAACATTAATGACACATGTGAGCTTCTACCATAAGCCCTCAAATCTGCTGCTAAAATTCGTATTCTAACTTCTTTGTTGGACTTGTCTAAAAAAATCGTGAATAATGACTATAAACATCATATGGTTCTGTCACCATCACTACGAGACCCCTTTGCCTCTTAGACTATTGGAACACAAATTAGAAAATTCTAGGAATATTCCTGTAGCATATTTTGAGAATATTCCTACGTCGAGATTCGTGCACATGTTGGGCCACATTCTGCTGGGTTCCCCGCATTCAGGCCTAGTCCCACTACCCTCGATGCTCATGGTTTTGTTCGATGCTCCTCGCATGCGGGTCTCCCCCCTTATGAATGAGCAATGGTTAAGTATATTTTTGGTGGCAAACTTATCAATGAAACCGTAAGATCAAGAACCAACACCTAGGGTTTCATGCACATTAGGATTTCAATTCAAGGGTTTGTCATTATATTTCAATCTTCATGCTTAGGGTTTTCTCCTAGGGTTTGCATGAGGTTAGGGCAATATCACAAAGGGTTATTCATCCATCACAAAGGTTAGGACATTTGCCATATCCAACAATGCCATATTGACATCAATGACAACTTTGACCAACATAATTGAATCGATGAGAGTCTTTCACAGCCAACAATAATCTCTACCTAAATATGTGTTTCCAATTGAGTCATCAATCAAATTCTTCTTTGAATCCTAGTTTGATGGGTTGGTATATATACATTGCCTTCCCACATGTTAACTCCTCTTTGAACAAATTGTTGAAGTGACAACATAGTTTGGGAATCGTTTTTTAGTCTTGGGAACACCTCTAGCAATAATTGTGTTAGAGTTGACATTCTTCGCATGCTGGAAATTATTTACATGGAGAACACTGGGCATACACAGTTGAGCATTTGCTATGGGTAGTTGTATGGTGTTTTCTTGGCTAACATCACATGAAATCATAGCTTGGATACACTCTAATTTAATCTCTGGTTGATTAATTTACCTAGAACCAGAAAACAATTGAAACAGAGCTAAAAGCACAATGAACAACATAGTTATATCTCATTGAATTTGCCATTGGAGTTGGCCATTAGAAAAAAAGCATGTATGATGTAGTTGAGTGTGAATGTATTTAAAATTTGCACCAAGTTTCTTTGGGCTTTGTTTTTGGTCAATCAAAGCAATACTAATACAACATTGACAGAGCAAGAGGAGCTTGATTCCAAATACCAAAGAAATTGCAGAGAACAATAAACTTTACACTTAATTTTAAAGTTAAAATTGACAATGAAATCAAATTGTTGAAACATAGAATTCTAATTCCACAAAGTATCCATGTTGATGAGATGGACAGACCATAGACTTAATGTTAACAGATCATATCACATCAAAATGGCCGAATCCATGGCCTTAATGTAGTTGTTACTAACTTGTTAGCACTTTGAGTTGAAGGACACCTAGCATGGGAAAAGCTTTGAACAGGAAGAGGCTTGAAGACTTAAGAGACTTAAATAGATAGATCCAAGAGGAAAGTTGATATTAGATGAAAAAAGCACATGAGCTGGAAAAAGAACTAGCCAAATGCCAAGACTCTTTCACCACCATGAGGGAAGAATTATACAAGAGCATCTTGCAACTCTTGCAATTAGGAAGCAAATTCATTTAGCTAGGTAATTGGTAAGAGGAGAGGTTCACCGAAATGACTGCTTAGTTACCAAGGTTTGACAGCAAATGAGGAGGCATTGAAGAAGCTACAAGCAACTGTCCAAGAGACCAAGCAAGCCCCGTTCAATGCCACTGCAAAAGCTACCATCATGACAAAACCAAGCATGATAAACTCACCTTCCAAGATCCTATCTCAATAGCCCCTTAGAGATTTCCAAAAGCAGAATAAAGGCACTGGTTCCAAGTCATTGGGTCAAATGGTCTATGATGACCAAAGGCTACACAAGAAAAGCCAAGGGTTTATGTTCCTTGTTATAGCTCAATAGAGGCTCAAGGATGGAGTCTAGGATTCAGTTGATAAAAAGTAATCACCCGTGCATTTTAAAAACATTCATCACCTCTCCAATGGTTTCCCAGGGACTACTTTTAAAACATAAAAAATTGCCATTTTAAGGACTTCTTATTGAGATGCTTAAGGCCCCTCATGACCGTCAAGTGTTATATTTATAAGTTAGTGATCCTATTTATCATTATCATTTTTCCACCATCCTTGGACACCATAAATTAGTGATCCTATTTGTCATTATCATTTTTCCACCATCCTTGGACACCATAAATTAAAATTAGTGATCCTATTTATCTTTTTCCCATAAGTACTATATTTATAAGTTAGGGATTTTATTTATCATTTTCCCACCATCCTTGGACACCATTTTCTGCAGCACCATTGAGTAAAAATTTCTAATCAATTGCCTTTGACTGCAGAAGTGTTCCGTCTTACTGTTGCACACTTATTCTAATGAAAACAAAAGAATTATTGCAAACTTCACAGAGCCTAGACAGAAGGACATACGGACACTTGAGACCCATGTCTCAGTTTTTCAACATTTATAGAAATCAATACATAGTTTCTCTACAAAATATGCTTGATATAAACATGACAAGTATTTGAAGATATTATTATTTTTATAATGCTCAAATTTTATTTCCCAGATCTCTTTTTTACCAGGTTTATTTTCAAAGTAACATGTCCATCAAGTTCTCCTATGGTAGTTTGGCAGCTCTGCTTGCAATCATAGCCGTGATAGTCAGTGAGTTTCCATGTCTATTAGTCGTTACTGAATTGTCATATGATAGTCATCTACTGAAGATTATGAAGATACAAGGAATAGTACAACTTTGACAAGAATATTCGACTTGTAATAGATACAGAATTTCATAACCAACGTAAATCACACAGGAGACAGAAGGATTGTCTGATACACATCAAAATCAACTTACAGGCCAAAGTGAATCATTTTTCTGTGCAGCAACAAGGTTGCAGTAAAGTTCGCATTGCCGACAATTTGGTTAAAATAATGCAGTTGCTGTTAGTCAAAGCTGCATCTGAAATATTTGACCATCTTATAAATAGGAGATATTAGATGGAACAAAATTAGAATGCATTATGTAACGGTATCTTGAGGCAGATGGATTGTTTCTGCCAAAGATCCTTCATCTTTTGTCAAGCCTTTTCACAGAAGTAGACTCTATGACATTATCCACAGTTCACCGAATGGTGCATGATGAAGATGAAGAAGCCACAAACAGGGCTACAGTAAAATAATAAGAACTCAAGCTGCGAAGCCACCTAAAGGCTAAAGAGAGTGTTACTATTTACACCTTTTGGAGCTGAAGCAAAGAAGATTGCTAGGAGCGCTGGATGTTTCAGCCACAACGTGCAGTTTCCTTAACAAATTTCCACTGAACTCCCACCTGCTCCACTTTCACTTCTAGCAATCTCCACTTGGAAAGAAATTAGGATTTTCACCAAATGCATATTTCAAGCTTCCAGGATCACAGTGAAGAAACCAAACTGCACTGCCAGCATTTACATCACGTACAGAAGCAGGATCAAGGACTACAGTAAACCAAAAATCCACTAGATTGTGTGGACGATAGGAAATAAGCCAGAGACAGGTCAATAGTACAATAGTAAAAACTCAAGCTGTGAAGCCACCTACAGAAGGGTTACCGGTTGCACCCTATCAGAGCTGAAGCAAAGAAGATTGAAAGTAATGTTGTAATGTTTCAGCCACAGCTTGCAGTCTTCCTTGACTAACATCCATTGAACTCCCACAAACTCCACTTCCACATCCAGCAATTTCCACTGCTTTAGCTACTCTCTGTTTATAGCACTCCCAATCCTCAGTACAAGGCCCACTGGCACATCACGATGACTACCTTCCATGCTTAGAAGAGACACGTGAGGATTTTTACCAAAAGCATATTTCAATCTTAAGGAAACACATTGAGGCAACCCACCTGCACTGCTGGCAGCATCTACACAAGAAAATTAAGCAGGATCAAGGAAAACAATGAGCTCAAAATCCACTGCATTGTGTGGGCGATCATAATGAATGTTGCTCTTTGACAGAGCACTGGCTGCTTTGTCTGAAAAATCCAAATCTGCATTGTCTAGAGACATTACTGCGTAAGAATTCATCCGTAAATGACTGTCTAAGCATAATTCAACACGGGGCCTTTCTGAGGGAACTGTATCAGCACCCTGATCTTGAGCTATCCACTGCTTCCATGCAATGAGCTTCAAAAATTTTCGAAGTACTGATATTGGCAGCAATAACAAAGTGACAAAGGAAGCAATTTTAGATGCATCATATGGTTCTGATACAACTCGCCTGCTAAAAAAGTCACATAGTTCACCAATTTCCTGATTACTGCGTAAGAATTCCTCTGTAAATGACTGTCTAAGCATAATTCAACACGGGGCCTTTCTGAGGGAACTGTATCAGCGCCCTGATCTTGAGCTATCCCCTGCTTCCATGCAGTGAGCTTCAAAAATTCTCGAAGAACAGATATTGGCAGCAATAACAAAGTGACAAAGGAAGCAATTTTAGATGCATCATATGGTTCCGATACAACTCGCCTGCTAAAAATTTCACATAGTTCACCAATTTCCTTAGAGTTTAGTTCATCTTGGCTATTTGTTTGCTTTCGTAGTAGTGGTTGTTGTTGCTGCTGCACTAGCATGTCCTACTTACTTCAGGAAAACTTCATACACATCCCCTGCACAAAAACTCAAAGCTGGAACACAGACTAAGTAATCAACCGATTCTCCATCCGCTTTCAAAGTCAAGCGCTGAATGTCTAGTAACTGATAAAATGACCATAGAACAACTTCACAATGCCGCGTAAAACATTTTTAAGAGAAGCAAGAGGGACCCACCCACCTCCATAAACACTATCATTCCCAAGTTGAACATAAATTTTACTCTCTTCATCCTCATCCACTGGCAGACCAGTTCCTGCAGTCTTAGGAAACTCAACCAAAGACATTCCCGCATTATGTGCCGCCAGACATTGCGTTTCAACTCATTTTTTACGTTAGTTACTCTATTTAATATAGTGTCTTCCCTTTGGGTTAATGGTGTTGCCTGAGAAATTCCAGGAGAAGCGGTGCCTGCTTCATTGGCACTGCTGACGGGAGATTGACCAACATTCATACTTGAATTATCTGAAGTTCATGGGACCCCTAAATGTGGATTAAGACAAGTTTCCAGAGTATTTAATTTGGCATCAACACACCTCTCGATAAATTGCTGAAATTGTGGATAAAGCATCGAGTCTCCTTCAGGAGCACCATCCTTAGATGGTATAGCTGGCTGCAGCCATACTTGATCACCAGCGAAGCAGCACCTATCAACTGCAAACTTCTTGCGATAAATGATACAAATCCAATAGTACAACAGAAACATCAGTAGGCAACAGAGAACTTGGCACTATGGCCGGCCCTCTACCTGTACTTGATACAATGGATCCATTTTGTGTATTTAGATTGCTACTAGACCCATACTAGGTGCTCCACCAGATATACCCCCAGTAGCTTGAGGGTCAAAGGAAGATTCAGTTCTTTGAGCCAGCCCTTGAGACACCATCAATTTATTTCTTTTGGCAGTTATTGGAAATCCTGATGGTACTAAACCAATGCTAGTGCTCTTCTTGTCCATCAAAGAATTAGGATGTCATCATGATCACTTCAAAGCTTAATTTAGCATACGAAGTCCAACTACAATACGTATGCATAAAATAAAAACCTGATAAAAGACATGACATGAGCTTGCATGGTTAGTAAACCATGCTATAAAATGATTGTTAATCTATCAGTATCCTAGAGGATCATGTCTCTAATAAAGAGAGCTCGTTCTATCTTGGCTACACAGTCATATTTGGAGGCAGAGTATTTCATGTGAACACAAGTAAGCTTCCCTTCCCCTGCTTTCTGATGATAATGCACCATCATCTTGGGTACATTGTGCAGTATAAACTGCGGCCGCTGCAAGCATGGAGGGTTGATATCTCAACATAGCGTACTCCACCAGGAAAAGCTCCATGAAGAAAAAAGACAATCTCTCTGTCTCTTCATCAGATTGAGCTACCTTCAGCAATCTCTTCATGAAGACATAAGGAGTTGGCACTGCCATATTGAAGTGCAGACTACTAAGTATCAATCTCTTCATTTGTAAAACTTAACCTTTAGTGTAGGCATTGTCAGAGATAAGAACGAAGTCATCAACCACAGGAACAGAGACCTCCTCATACTTGCATGCCAAAAGCATGGTGGTGACCCCTACAAGCTGCAAATGCTTTCTCATCACTTTCTGTCTTGAAAGGTATTTATCAATAATGTTGACAGTCAAAAATAGAGTTTCATCCATGAGCTCAAACTTCATGTGCACCTCAATGAGCCAGTCAATCAGGATAGCCTTCATTCTCTCATTTATGCAATGTTCCACCAAGACTCCAATGTGGGGAGACGCGGGTGCAGGGAGACGCACAGGGGGGACGTGTGGGAGTATCCTCAAATTTTAGTGAAATTTTGGGGGTGCGGGGGGACGTCGGGTATATAATTAAAAAAGACAATCTCTCTGCCTCTTCATCAGATTGCGCTACCTTCAGCAATCTCTTCATGAAGACATAAGGAGTTGGCACTGCCATATTGAAGTGTGGATTACTAAGTATCACTCTCTCCATTTGTAAAACTTATCCTTTAGTGTAGGCATTGTCAGAGATAAGAACGAAGTCATCAACCACAGGAACAGATACCTCCTCATACTTGCATGCCAAAAGCATGGTGGTGACCCCTACAAGCTGCAAATACTTTCTCATCACTTTCTGTCTTGAAAGGTATCTATCAAAAATGTTGACAGTGAAAAATAGAGTTTCATCCATGAGCTCAAACTTGCACCTCATTGAGTCAATCAATCAGGATAGCCTTCATGCTCTCATTTATGCAATGTTCCACCAAGACTCCGGTGCGGGAAGATGTGGGTGTGGGGAGACACATTGGGGGGATGTGTGGGAGTACTCTCAAATTTTAGTGAAATTTCGGGGGTGTGGGGGGACATTTCGGAGGTGTGGGGGGACGTCCGGGATATATATATATAAAATTCAAGTTCATATTCAATAATGAAAGCATAAATAGACTAATGATAATAGTAAATAAATTGATCCACATATAAAATTTAAATTCATAATTGAATTAAATAATGACATACATTGATCCATTCTCATCATTCATTTTGATACATACATCTTTCATATGACATGCTCATCATTCATCCATACCATGTGATTCAATAATGAAATATTCAAATACCTTGATCCATATCATTCATCATTCTAGAATCTGCATTGATTTAAAAATTGAATTCATCATTCTAGAATCTAAATTAAAATTTAAAAGAAAAACAGACTAGTATATTACGATATACTAGATACTGAAGTTTGAACACTAAAATAGTAAATTACTAAATTCAAAATTGATAGGACTAAAGTCTCAAACTCCAAAATAGTGAGTCAATAATCGGTCTAAGGGCATCAATATCTAATGTCACACGAAGTTAAAACTGAAAAGTAAAAATGGACAATGAGCACTGAAAATAAAATCAACATCAAGGAGTCAATATCAATGATTGATCCTCTACATTAAGTTATATTAGACATATTTGAGGGGGGATGCACCCCCCCTCAAAAGAGGATGCCCAAAAGCACCCTTTTTGAGGGGGGATGCCCAGAAGCACCCCTTTTGGGGAGCCACATCCCCCACACTGGGGAAACACACCCTCTTGTGTCTCCCCACGACTCCCCAAGAGGGGTGTGTGGGGAAACACACCCCCAGACGTCCCCCAGTCCTAGGTGCATGGGGTGCGAGGGGTGCGTGCACCCGACCTTGGGGGACGCGTCCCTGTGGACACTGCATTTATGTCTGATTGTTGGGACATGTAGTCATGTGGAACACAACTAAAATTCTCCCTAGTTTTATACAAATTGTATATGTCTTGTACATATTCTGATACAACCATTGGGTCTCCTGCATTAGCCTCGTCGATGTTTGACATTAGATCAAATGAATCTACCATTTCCACTTCACAACATTCCTCAGTCCGAACCACAAAAGGTATAGTCGGCTCTGATGTCATCTGATCTTCCATATCAACTTCATGCGCAATTTGATGTTTATTGTTCCCTGTAGATGAGAGTGTTTTTTGTTTCTTCACTCCCACCCACATATTTTCATCAGGGCCATTCATAGGTTGGGAATCTTGTACAAATGATGATTGTTTGCTACTGTGGCAACATATTTCCTTGTCACTGGACAATTGAATAGAACAAAATATTTAGAACCAACAACACGTGGATTCCTTTGGGGCATGGCAGAAACAACATTCCCAATGTCACCTAGAACTCGACGACCATTTTCTTGTCCTGATGGTGCTGTTGCTTTGTTGCCTTCCATTTCAGGAGGATCTTTAGTGGTGGTGGGTTTGGCCAATCCAGGTCTATTTTCAGCAAATTCTACCATTTGCTCCCTGGTGTAACATTGTTTTGAAGAAGGGTTTGATGGGTTTTCTGCCTGAGTCCAATAGAACAGATATGCAGATCTGGCCTCTACAGGGAAGCTTCCATGGACAAATGAATATGAAGGAAGAATACTGTATTTACGTCAAAATAGGGAGAAGCCCAATAGTTGCATTTGCAATGGGTGTAATCAAATTTATCAGTTTCATAATTCAAAGAACAGAGGGACTGCAGAGCATGGTCGATCTTATAGACATTCTTTAGCCTTGTAGCCCGAATCACATTTACATCCACCCAATGCCAAACCGGATGATCCTCGCAGAGAAAAATATAGATGCTAATCAGATGGTTAGCCGTTGACAAGGGTTCCATGCTTGCGTTGTTCTCGCCCACTTGTATTGGCCCATCATTATTGCACGAGTTCAAAAGGATGGACTGTGTGCAAGTCCCTTGTCATTTTCGTGGAATGTACACTACTTGGACTTGGCACCATAGTATGTTCTTTGTAATGAAGCTCCCTATACATGCTTGTTTGTCTAAGCTTTTTGGAAAAAAGGGCGTATTTCCATGATAGTCCCTTTTTTTCTTTTCTAAATGGGAACCTCTGTAATTACGGATGATAAACCCTCCAACTCTTCCGCACTTGCAAAGAATGGGTTACTGGTACCTCGCCAACGGTTATTGCAATTATTTGCTTCAAGGCCTAAAAATACAATCATTAATTGGCACAAGGTCCACGGTTAATAGGCATATCCAGCATACCCATGCAGGGGAGGACCATTCCTGTGAGGATTGTCAGAACAACTGCTCCAAGTTGCCACTAGACCACAACTTGATGTGCATTATTATCCTTTTGCACAAAGTTAAGCACATTAAGGATTATGCTTTTTGATACACATTATATTTCTCTAAATTTCAACTTTTTAGGAGAAGTGTGTCCCCTGTTTGAAATTCGGTTTTTCCTTGCTATTCTCCCTTATCTCCTTGATTATGCATACTATGTTTTCTTAAAATATTTATGAATGAGGCAATCAATGTTGCATACATTTTGGCCTTCTCACAAAATTTTTGGGCTTTTAGTTATAAACAGAGCAAAGTTTAAATGTTCTAGGAGTCTTTTAGAATTATGAGCGAAACATAACTTAAATTTTTTTTGGAGTCTTGTGCATTGTATTTATGTTTTCAAAATATACATAAACCTTAATGCCCTTGCTTGAAAAAGCCAGAGTGCCTCATTTTTTGGATCATTGATTCATATTGACATTCTTGATTTCCACAGTAGACATACGAGGTTCATTGTTATGCGCTGATGACACTTTAGAATGTAAATGATTTACAAAGATGACTAGTTCTTGCCTTTGAGATTGTGCGAAATGATGGATTTTTCAAACTTGTTGTAAACAATTTCGCTGAATAAGAAACTCGGCTCCCTGTTACAAAACTTAAAGATGTCATACTAATGGTATAAATGATTGTAAACTACAACTACCAAAACTGATACCAAAGATTTATTAAGGGTATTAATGTTGGAAAATTTGACTACAGTTGCTAGAAGTGATATCTTGTTTCTTACAGGTTGACCTAATTGCACTTTTTTAGAATTGTAGTTTAAGGCGTTCTGAGAAGTTCAAAAGAGAATTGTGTTTTTGTTACCTAATTGGGCCATAGGTCAAGTTGTTGCTGTGAAGTTCTCTTGTTCTTCTATCAGTAGCGTTTGCATATGGTGAAAGTGGAATCATTCAATGTATAAGAAATCAAAACAATGGAATGAGATAGGGTCTATTCTTTGAATGATAAGCATTCAAGTGTTTAGGGTGTTTGTAGGGTGATTGCCATGGTGCTATTTCTACTATTATTTCTATAATCATTTTGTATTTTCTTGCAAATGCTATTAGTTTATACCTAGACTTCTTTGTCATTGTTCTCCTCCAACGCACACAACAGATATACTATGTGGCACACTCATCAAATCTAGCGCAGTAAGGGCAATTTGGATGAGAGTTCATGAGATAAGTTTTGTTGATAGCATCATGGTACAAGGTGCATGAGAGTAGTTACGAAGACAATATCATGGTATGTGAAAATTTCTAGCCCAAGCCCTAGGTGACTAATAACCTTGTGACCTCAATCTAACAAGTAGATCACTGAATTCAATTAATGCTAAATTAAATTTCAAACCATAACATCAATCACCCAATAGTTAGAAATTAAATAGTGGAATCCTAACAATTAATTTCACACATACACAAGTAATTACTCCTGCAGATCAACCTTTCATTCTTTATGAGAAACCTCCACAAGCTTCCCACAAACACATCACTGCATGGATATAGAGAAAACATTCCAAACTTGAGTGGAACAACTGCGAGTAGTACGTCATGATGTACTGACTGCATGACATGTCCCTACATTTTATGCATGCCCACAGTCTATTTTAGAGATTCCTTTTAGTTTAAGTCATGCACGAGGCACAATTTTAAACTCAACTGCTAAATACAAGACACTTTTTTGCTAAAGTGAATTACAAATAGAATTGCTTTGCCAGAAATAGTAAATTCTCAACATACCATAGTAAATCCAGTTTTACTTTTATAATTTTATTTTTTAGAATTTGCTTGTCTAATTTTAGCATTTCTTGAATTATCAAAAGTGCAGATCACCAAAGAGGAGGTTATCCCTGCCTTTATGCATTACTCTAGTGATGGACGCTATTTTAGGAATTCACTAATGCTGGGTGTGCTATTCTAAGTAGATTTTCACACACACGCTGGACACACTTCTAGGAGACTAGTGTTAGGTTTTAGGCACCTTTCTTGGTATGTATACATGCATTAGAACCCTAGCTATTACAAATAGAATTGCTTTGCCAGAAATAGTAAATTCTCAACATACCATAGTAAATCCAGTTTTACTTTTATAATTTTATTTTTTAGAATTTGCTTGTCTAATTTTAGCATTTCTTGAATTATCAAAAGTGCAGATCACCAAAGAGGAGGTTATCCCTGCCTTTATGCATTACTCTAGTGATGGACGCTATTTTAGGAATTCACTAATGCTGGGTGTGCTATTCTAAGTAGATTTTCACACACACGCTGGACACACTTCTAGGAGACTAGTGTTAGGTTTTAGGCACCTTTCTTGGTATGTATACATGCATTAGAACCCTAGCTATCTTTATCTATAGAAAAACAAGCAAGGTCTTCCATTGATATATATAGTTTTTCAAAAAGAGATAATGGCCTATCACTTTTATCCAAACATTTCTGTTCAAGGTCAGACACCTTTTCACGAACTGAGGCATGTTGATGCAGTGCTATATCTAGAGGTATTTTTTTGTTAAGAAATTGAGTGAACAAAGGCACCCAGATTGGAAAGGAGACCTAGTTTTCATAATTTCCAAGAGAACTCTTCAGATATGCATCAACTCTCTCAAATAGCTCAGCATGCTCCCTTTCTACATGACACAAAAGCTACAAAGTTTTTCCAGCAAAAACAATTGCCCTGGCTATGGGCAGTATAAAAATTGGACAAACAGGAATCCATTGATCATGAATTTTATCTCTACTAGTAAAGTTAGTTGAATTTCCATCCAAAGATGATTCATTGGGTGAATCATTACCCTTTCTTCCTTTCCTTTCATTATTTCCCAATGCCTCATTGAGGCCAATTGAATGAAACATAAAATCAACCTTTCCAAATTTCCAATGACGCAGAAAATAGCCTTGTTCCCAAAAGGTTGAATCCTCAACAACGATCGCACCATTGGCACAAAAAAACAACTCACCAAAAGGATCACTCAAAGTGCCTTCATGCAACCATGAATCCAAGGACTCAATCAATGGGCGCAAACTAACTATGAATAGGAGAAATGATGTGTGGTAAGGTTCATCCTCCCCATCTTGAACCAAACACAATTCATTCAGGTTTTCATAAAGATAGTCAAGAATGTGTGTAGCCAGTTCTGCAGCCACTACTTTACAACGAGGATATTATGATGTTTGCAAGATAAACATCTTTCCTCAGTCACATATGATTTCAACAGATATCTCTTTTTTTCAAAAAGAGATAATGGCCTATCACTTTTATCCAAACATCTCTGTTCAAGGTCAGACACCTTTTCACCAATTGAGGCATGTTGATGCAGTCCTGTATCTAGAGGTATTTTTTTGTTAAGAAATTGAGGGAACAAAGGCACCGAGATTGCAGAGGAGACATAATTTTCATAATTTCCAAGAGAACACTTCTGATATGCATCAACTCTATCGGATGGCTCAACATGCTCCCTTTGTACATGACGCAGAAGCTTCAAAGTTTTTCTAGCAGAAAGAATTTCCCTGGCTATGGGCCATATAAAAATTGGACAAACATGAACTCGTTGATCATGACTTTTATCTCTACTTGGAAATTTAGTTGAATTTCCACCCAAAGATGATACATTGGGTGAATCATTACCCTTTCCTCCTTTCCTTTCATTATTTTCCAATGCCCTATTGAGGTTAGTTGAATGAAACATAAAATCAACCTTTCCAGATTCCCATTGAAGCAGAAAATAGCCTTGTTCCCAAAAGGCTGAATGCTCAACGACAATCGCACCATTGGCATAAAAAAACAACTCACCAAAATGATCACTTAAGTGCCTTC
Organism: Pinus albicaulis; assembly: GCA_034641835.2. NCBI lineage: Eukaryota > Viridiplantae > Streptophyta > Pinopsida > Pinales > Pinaceae > Pinus > Pinus albicaulis. The sequence goes on along the minus strand of CM076571.1, from coordinate 947,406,527 downwards.
ATGCACCCAGGAATCCAAGGACTCAATCAATGGGTGCAAAGTACCTATGAATAGGAGCAATGATGTGTGGTAAGGTTCATCCTCCCCATCTTGAACCAAACATAATTTATTCAGGTTTTCATGGAGATGGTCAAGAATGTGTGTAGCCAGTTCTGCAACCACTACTTTACAGTGAGGATATTATGATGTTTGCAAGATAAAAATCTTTCCTCAGTCACATATGATTTCAAAAATAGATAATGGCCTATCACTTTTATCCAAGTATATCTTTTCAAGGTCAGGTACCTTTTCACGAACTGAGGCATGTTGATGCAATCCTGTATCTAGAGGTATTTTTCTGTTAAGAAATTGACAGAACAAAGGCACCCAGATTGCAGAGGAGACATAGTTTTCATAATTTCCAAGAGAACTCTTTCGATATGCATCAACTCTCTCAGATAGCTCAGCATGCTCCCTTTTTACGTGACACAAAAGCTGCAAAGTTTTTCCAGTAGAAACAATTGCCCTGGCTACGGGCCATGTAAAAATTGGGCAAACAACAACTCGTTGATCATGAATTTTATCTCTACTTGTAAAGTTAGTTGAATTTCCATCCAAAGATGATTCATTGGGTATATTTACCCTTTTCTCCTTTCATTTCATTATTTTCCAATGCCCCATTGAGGCCATTTGAATGAAACATAAATCAACCTTTCCAGATTCCCATTGATGCAAAAAACAACCTTGTTCCCAAAAGGCTGAATCCTCAATAAAAATCGCACCATTGGCACAAAAAAACAACTCACTAAAAGGATCACTCAAAGTGCCTTCATGCAGCCAGGAATTGAAGGACTCAATCAATGTGCACAAACTACCTACGAATAGGAGCAATGATGTGTGGTAAGGTTCATCCTCCCCAGCTTGAACCAAATATGATTCATTCAGGTTTTCATAGAGATAGTCAAGGATGTGTGTAGCCAGTTCTGCAGCCACTATGTGTTTGCAAGATAAACATCTTTCCTCAGTCACATATGATTTCAACAGATATTGTCAGGTAAAGATTATTGCATAAGACTAACCTAAGACCTCCTTTACGACCAATTAGGGATCCTATTGCTACTCTATCATGTCATTTGGGCTAAATCAACACATCTGCTGTTTTCAGTAGGATCATGTTGGACATCTTCAAATATTTCATTCACATGTTCCTAGAAATTTAGTTGGATAACTAGCTTTTGTACAGGTTCATCTCCGACCATGTCAATTGTCTCACAAATGTTATAATGTTGTAAAGTGCTTAAGAAATACACTGTCTAGCCTAGATTAGCCATACATTGCATTCATGGAAAATGCAGCAATTTTTTTTACTGTCCACACATGCAGACCATGAGCCTTGGAATGTGTTATTTTTCCTTACTAAAATCTCTATGAGAACTAGCTGATGGTGTTTGAATGTTTTTTGAGTTCTTATTCATGGGTTTTATTCTAACGCAGGCAACATGGGATGAGCCAGATTTATTACAAAATGTGAAGCAAGTGAGTCCATGGTTGGTTGAAGTTGTTTCCAGTGTGCCTATGATCTAATTGTTGCCTTTCACACTACCCAAGATGAAGCTCCGAGTGAGTCAACATTCAAAGTTTCAGTTTGAGGGGCATGGAATCATGGGAGGACTTCAAATGGCTACACTTACTAATAATGTGCTAGGGTAGATTAACCCTTGGCACAATCTTTCAGAAAATGTTCCTGCAAGCATGCAAGGAGCCAAGCATGATCATATTTATGGGGTTTCTTTGTCATATTTTCATCCAAACAAATTGCAATATGGGTTGTCATTAGATAACTTCCACCAACTAGAGCAAACAACACTCTCATCAACTCCTGTTTCCACAGACCTCAACATTGGTTCTTTCTCCCAGCTTGAGCGCTCTAGTGTACATGACAACCTATCTTGTGTTTTAACAATGGAAAACTCATCACAAAGTGAACATAAAGAAACTTAGGGGAGGTCCACTAGCTCAACCACAAAGAGTGCACCCTTTCCACTGTTTGGGAAACCTATTCACACTGAACAATCTCCCAAATTTGAACAACAACAATAATCAGGAGTGAGCTCTTCAGATGGTCTGGGTTTTCATATGGTGAATGACTCTGGTTCACCTGGGCTTACAAGCAACAACTCAACAGATGAAAATCCAGAAGTTGTAGATAAATTACAAAGGGAAATGACCGGTTGATCAGATACATCCAAACTCTCTGAAAATTATGGCTTAAGGATTTATTGTAGGGAGATGTTGGACTCTACAATTAACAATGGTATGTCGAATTTTCTAAAATATAACTTTTTTCAAGTTCCTACAACTCAACCAATATGGCACATACCTAACCAAATGCTCAAAAACATTGACAACAACCAATTGGGCTACATAGGAGTGTTAACCATATTTATTTGTGTCAAATTTCTAAAGTCTGATGTTTGTGAAGTTCATACACCTAAACCAATATTTTATGTTATTTAAAATTTTGAATTGGGCTAGAGAGGGGGTGACCTGTGATGGAATGGAACCATAATATTGCTTTCTTTCCATCCATATGAAGCACGAAGTGTGATACTTTATTAGGGGGCGAATATCTTTAATTTTTTTTTATAGAAATTAGACCCACGGGTGTGATCCACTGAAGATAACATGATGCTTTTAGGGCATTTACTTGGGCAACAATTTTCTAGGATGATATTTTTCCAAAGGGAGAATTTACTAGTTACCAGACTCTGAATCATCTTGGCCCCAAGAGATTTGTTCAGCTGATTAAGTTTTTCAACGTCAAAGATCCCACACATTACAGGTTTGCATATTTTCTCCTAATTGACAAGGGAGAATTATGTAGTGTCTCCATTACCACCATTCCAAAAGAAGCACATGACGGTTTTCTCTAATTTGTCCAGAACCATACTAGGTGTAATATTTGAAAAGAAATAATAAATTGGTGAGGTAGGGAGGACAAACTTGGAAAGAATCATATCATTATTTATCAAGAAGTAATTATACAGTGAAACAGGGGTGTTAGAGAGCATAAAAATTGATGGTAGAAAGTACACATAAAGGAAATGAGTACATAGTGTTACCAAATTGTTCTGGCAACAAGATGGAAACTTTACAGGAGTAAGGGACATGATCCAAAACAATGATGGCAAAAATTGGATGCAGGCATTTTGCAACAAACTACCCAACTACTTGTTATAATTAAATTGGCCTCCATATTCTATACCACGGCTTTGACATTATGTGTTCGTAACTTTGTTTTAGATGTTCAAGGCATCGGGCCCTAAATTAATTTGTTAATCCTTTTATATGTTCTTTTTATGTACCTTCCCTTAGGCTTCTCTTCATTGATGCACATTGATTTCTGTGAAAGTACTTTAATGGTCAATTATGTTTCTTTTGTTGTCATAGGATTACAACAATATTGTAATGTAGATTTGGGAAATTGGAAAAATAAGAGCCTTAGAGGTACTCTTACCGGGCAGGAGAATCTAATTGGTTTAGAAGATAAACATTTGTTCCACATTTATCTGATTCAATATTTCCAGAGTACTAAGATTGGTTGCAAAAATTCTTGCACTTTGCAGGTATGTTGTAGTTGGAAATGAGCCTTTCCTAAAGACACATAATGACAGATTTGAATTTTACCCTTCCTATACTTCAAAATATTCAACAAGCTCTCAACAAGGCAAGTTTAGGAGACCAGATCAAAGCGACAATGCCCCACAATGCAGATGTGAAAAAATCCTCAGAAACAAACTCAGTGCCATCAAGTTGGGATTTCAGGACAGAAGTTCGTGATCTCACGATAAAAAATATTCAGTTTCCAAATGGAAATGAAGCATCTTTTACTGTCAATATATACCCATTTCTGAGTTTATATGATAACCAATATTTCCCTTTGGACTTTTCCTTCTTTGATGGTACCAACCAACCAACAATTGATGGGACGATGATATTGCAATGTGTTTGATTCAAATCTTGATACTTTGATTTGGGCCCTCAAGAAAGCAGGTTTCTCTAATATGCCCATTATTGTGGGAGAAGTGGGCTGGTTCATTGATGGCGATAAAATTGTGTATCTCATGTATGCTCAAAGTTTCAATCAGAGCCTTCTAAAACAAGTGATGAGTGGCAAGGGAACTCCAATGCAGAGTGGAGCTATCGAAGTATATTTGTTTAGCCTTCTTGATGAAGGTGCTAAGGGAATAGCACTCGGTAACTTGAAAGACATTGGGGCATTTTCTAGTACGACGGACAACCCAAATATCCACTCGATCTTTCAGGTTTAGGTTAGTAGAATATGACATTGATTGGTGCAGGTGGTGTGAAATACTCGCCTGAAAGGTGGTGTGTCCTCAATCGAGAAGCTCCAGACCTCACTCTGCCTGAAAGGTGCATGGAGGAAAAGGTTTCACATGTTCATAATACAGACAAGTGTACAATCTAGCAAAACAAAAAAGACAGAAGAAAATTCGAGTGCCATGCCAAGAAAAAGGACTAGGAAACCACAATTGGAATCCTCCAATGGCATGATTGTGGATTTCAAACATCAACGTCATAACCAATATACATAGGCAAAAAATGGGATATAAATGAAAAGGATGAAATGTCTCATGGGACTAAAATGTCTCGTATAGAGCCTTTTTCCATCACAAAGGCCTTGGACCAGACAGTTGATGGTTCCAAAAGAACCTCCTTTTTAGTATTAATAAAAAGTAATGTGAAACACTCAAAGCAGAGCACTTGCCCTTTGATTCATTTCACAACTTCAATAACAAGGCATTTGAGTGGCCTGTTTTGCATGTTGTTGCCATTTTTCCTGGGATTACGACTAGGCTACAACAAGTTTCCCAGTGGGCACTCTAGTGCAGTTAGAAGAGTCGGGGGGCATTTCAAAGAAAGAACATGAGAGCTTTGGGGCCTTGATGTTGTTCTGAATTGTTTTTCTATTCTAAAAGTTTTGCTATATGTTGCTATCTTCCCTTGATAATAACATTTGAGAAAAACCAAGTAATTTGTCTTAGATTGTTGCATGTCTCATTTTATATGTTTTCTTAGCAATTTTGTAGTGCTTTAGAGCTTGTTTGTTTCTACTCTTGCAATTTTCACCCAAGCCTTATCACTTTATCTATTTTTTCATTTTTATTAAATTATTGTTTGATATATTGTACTTCAACTCGTTATATTTTTACAAAACTAAGCTATTTATCTCGGCGACCTGGTGTTTACGTGTGACTTTTTTCTACCTGGTGAGACCTTCAAGGAAAATTTATGCATATAATTCTCATTAATATGAAATCAAATGTAGGAATATTGTTTATAGATTATATGTTTATTTAATAGCATTGGCTTCTACATTACATGTTTCTGAATTAATGTTTGAATTTTTCCTAGATACCATGATGGAGTTTTTTAATGGATAAGTTGAGATGATTAGGCGTATAAAACATTTTCAATTTATAAAATCCCTACCAATGTTTGTGTTCAGGATGCTCTGGAGGAATGAGGCTCAAATATTGTTCTTAAATCATCCATAACAACTAAAATGGTTGAGAGTGTGCAGTTATTACCTAAGTGCATGAAGGTGATGGAAAATAATACTTGCTTAAGTGAGAAGAATCAGGTAAAATTTTTATGATGTGTGGTGTAATGAGATTTTCTTGTTAAAATGGAGCCAATGTATTTCATTGAAGTTAATAGCCTAAGTAAATATTCAAGAACTAGCGCAATTCAAGCCAATTTACTTATTCTATATGATAGTTTCTATTCTTTCTTATTAACATAAACACTTTTTGGAGATGAATTTAAAGTTAAAATGTGAAGGACTAGAACTCTCCTTTATTTCCCTTGTGATCAAGGTTATCGAGACTCTCGACTCTCTCTAGTAAGTGGGGATTTTCTTTGCATTGATTTTGTAAATAATGTCAATAAAATGTCCTGAAAATTTATGCTATATGAGCAGTTCTTTTATTCTGAAGAAGTCAAACTTGTATTGAAATAGTTTCTTGTTTTCAAACTTTTGTTATGAAATCTTCTTAAGACATTGAGAGTGATTGATTTTTTCAGGACTTCTTTTGAGGCACAACTCAAATGGTTTATATTCTAGGAGACGTGAAAAGGTTGCATGAAATTGGAGCCCTTGATGAACATCTACAACCTGTTACTAAATAATTGTTAGAAGAGGAAGAAATAATAAATTCCGAAGGGAAATAATGTACCAATGCAAGTATAGTTTTACTCAAGCATCACATTAAGCAGTTTTCCAGTTTACTTGCAATGCATCAGACACGTGAAAATTCCATTACCATATCATTGTAGATTAAAATTAGAGTGAAATGAGATACTTCTTTGCAACTAGTATGGTAAGGTAATGCCATTGCAATCAAATTGCGATGCCTCCTACAAAGCTTCAAAAGAATTGAATGGAACTATATATATTCACCCAAAGTATCAAAACTAGAAAAGTCCAAAAGAAGATGGTAAATGTTTTCATCATCCACATTTTCTTCCTCTGAGTCACTTAGAACTATTAGTTTAGAATCCTTTTGAAGTACAAAACAAACATGCGTGGAATTATTTGTTGAAAGGGAGAGTTAAAACATGAAATTTATTTGTTGAAAAGTTGATGTTGATACTTGGATCTTCCACATCTCTATTTGTATCAATCACACTATGGCTGCCGGATGGCACACATTTTAATAAGCTCATGTGCCTCTTCTACTTGCAATGATTCCTCCCAATGGTATCTACTTTATGATTAGATGTCCCAATGTCTCCATAATGTATATCCTATCCATGGACATTATCATCAACATGTATGGAGACTTTTTTTTTCATCTTTGTATGGGCACTATTGTTACACTAAAAATTGTCATCCTGACATCCTGCTATGTGTATGAGCTCATTATTACCCATACTGCTCCCTTTGCAAGTCTAACATATCAGTTCCTCATGTCAAGCCTTGAAAATCAGAGAAAAGTTCCTAAAAGTCTCCTAAACTTTGGTATCGCACTTTCTCGCTATCTTGCCTGTGGTCCCGCACCTGGTATTCAAAAATCTTGCGTGCTGAGCACTTTTGGCCTGTTAAAAGTGTGGACCCCTGTAAGATAAAAAAGGTGCAAGTAATTTCCAAAAATCTCAATAAAAGTGAATTCTAGAAGCTTCCAGAAAATATCTTGCGGTGATAGAACCGCTCTTATGAGGTGCATGTATCCCTTACCTTATGGAGCTAACCCATTGATGTGAGGAGCTTATCCCTTTGAAGGAGGATTCTATCCCTTCATAGTTGGAACAGAAAACCTCCTCTTTTCCACTATAAAAAGAGGCATTGGGTAGCCTCAAAGGGTTAAGTTGTTGGAGATTGAGTTCAAGCTTTAGGATATTTGAGGCTAAGTGCTGTTGAGATTTAGACTCAGTTAACTAAGACTTTTGTGAGGAGAGATTGCATACCTCTATTTGTCTTGGTTGGAGGAGTGCAGAGCTTATCAAAGTAAAGGAGACTCCTGCTTCGGACCCCGGAAAGTCCTGTGCAACATCAAGGCTCAGGTTGTAAGGATTTTCTTTTTTTGAAATTAATACAAATATACTCATTTTTCTCAATAAGCTTTCAATCAATGGTTTATTTCATAGATTCCTTGATCACTATGATAAGCATGGTTTATGATGATTTCTATACAGGTGATATGTAATATTTTGCTTGTTGGTGACTGCAGGTTTACGAGGAAAACTCCTTCAAGCGCGCGAGGGACAACAATGACTCCAAACAAGCATTGGACAAACGGTAAGTCCTTAACACCTCTATAGAGCTTTTCATAGATCGTATATGCTTAGAGAAAGATTAGTCTATTTGTTGTTCATTGCTAGATACTTTTTGGTACTTGGAGATTGGTCTTGTCGCAAGACGGATTGCTCCAGATTTAACAACGATTTCCTATTGGTTTTCTGTCCAACCGAACTTGATCCTCGAAAGTGTGAATGCACGTATGGCTGCCAACAAAGTTATTTTTCATTGTTTAATTCAAACTAACAACAACTGAGGAGCTACAAGAATCAACACCATCTTTGATTTGAACTTAAATAGTCTTATTATATTCTAGTATTTCCCTAATCACAATGACCAGTAGATGTTCCTCATGGATTATTTCTCTCATTATATCTATTAGTAAAATCCGCAAAATGGATCCCTACATTTGAATCTTGGGAAAAAAACATGATTGTTATCATTTAAATTATCCATATCTCTTGGAGCCCAAAAATCCATTTTCTTTGGATAAGCTTTATCTATAACCTCAAAAGCAACCCTATTGTAGGTTGAAGGACCATTATGTCCTCTTGAGTCTTAACAAAGTATGATGGAATGGAACTAGGTGAGGCCAGATATAGGTTTACCATGTCAGAACCTAGGTTCATTAAGATGACGACCTTGGTTTGAAGATATCCACCATACAAACTAGGACCACCCATACTTATCGTTGCCATATCTCTTTCATCATCACGACTAACATACTGAGTACCTGTAACTCGTGGAGGCCCATGGTAGTCATTTCAATGCAATTTATTAGAATACATGCCATGTCCACAAGTTTTTATATTTAATCTCTGCATCCAATGTGGCCATTTCTTATTATGAGATTTACCACATCTGAAAATGGCATTATTCACATAATTTTGAAGAAGTCTACAAAGGTAAACATATTTTTTTTTACATTTACAACTTCCCTCACATTTTTTGGTGCAAAGTCAAGAAGCAACAAAAATGGCCCACTAGTCTCTTTTCATATGCTGATATTAGAATGAAGTTTTATTAGAGGCACTGTTTGTTTGTTTATTTTGGTTATAAAAGGGTTTTATCTTGGTTTTATGTGACTTTCAATTTATCATATGTAGCATGTTGAGAAATGGGAAAGAATAACATGTGACATTTATCTTGCAGAGATTGATGTTGAATGAAAAGATACAAAGTTTAACCAAGCTACAGTTTGCTTTGGTAAAGGTGGAGGAACATCTTAAAAAGCTGCCTTAGAATACACCATATACAGAGTTTGAAAATAAGTAATATATTGATTTTTCTTTCACAGGCATGCTATTTTTTCTATCCAAGATATCACATCAAGAAAAATACTGATATTGTAGAAATTGTTTGAGGACCTCATTGAGGTCAATTTTTCTGATGTCCCACTTGATTGATACCTTTTCATATGTCAGGAAGACTTTAAATATGAATTAATATGTTCCTGAAACAAATCAGATTCAAATTTAATATATATAAAAGATAAAAACAAACGTCAATGCCTTTGTTTAATTGTTACTTTGACTTTGTTGTGTGCAGGTTACGGGAAATGTGATTGGAAAAAGAATGGGGAGACAATGTAGAGCATGTCTTGGATATCATTAATTTGCTGTTAGAGATCCTTCAGGCACCTGAGCCATCGACTTTGGAAATGTTTTTAGTAGGGATTCTTATGGTTTTTAATGTTGTGATTATTTCACCTCATGGTTATTTTGAGTAAGCAAATGTTTTAGGAATGCCAGACAAGACATCAATGGACATGTAAAGATATTTTTTATAATTACAATTTTCATTTCATGATAATATCCTCTCTTTGTTTGATTGTATTTTGAAAGTTTCTTTTGATTTTGTTTTGTCTTTTAACTATGAAATTGAAAATACTTGGTATCATGTCCATTTAAACAACAACCAAAGCTTGAAGATGAAATTAGTATTACACGATATTGATTGGAATCCTTATAACTATTTTGTGTTAAAATAATTTCATAACTATCATAAAAGTTTACTTTCATGTTGTTATTTGAGTACATGTTGTTTATATACTTGACCAAGTTCATGCATTAGAAAATGAAATGTTGTTGTTGAATAAGATGACAAGGATTAAACATCACACCTTAGATTATTTGTTTTCACAAGTTATCTACAACTTGAGTTTTTTAGCATGTAACTTATAAGTTGACATGATTATGCCTAAGCTTTCCCTAGAGGTTGAATACTAAGTTACTAAGGTGTTATTTTCTATGGTGACATTTTATTTGCTCGGTTTATACAGGTCATCTGGCCACATAGTAACCAATATATCTCAACTGAAGACAACTTGTTCGAGTTTCTTTCTTGTATGGGGAAAAATGGATTTGACATTGAAGATGTTGAGGTATATGTCATATATATTCTTTATAGCCTACTTTAGTTTATATTATAGTGTTCATTGTATTTCATGTCTTACACTCTGCATTGTATCTTATTTTCTTTTCAAAAAATGAAATCAGTATTGATGGTAAGAAGAAGCAAATGAAGGAAGAGGAGAGCAATAACACTGGAGTGACAAATGAAAAGAGAGAGAGAGAAGAGAACCGGTCTAGTGATACTCTTAGAGACAATATACTGCACAGGACACACAAATAGAGATTGATAGTCAAGTATTCAGAGTTGGTGAATTCCCCTGCAATGCCTTGACAACATAATGTTAATGTTTTGAAGTGACGAAACATCATTTCATGTGTAAATTGTAGTCCAACCAATATTACGGCGCTGGAAACTCATATTGTAATACTTTAACATTTCATATAATATAATTTATATGGTTGGAATTATTTATAGTTGCACTTGATATTGTTTAGTATTGTAATTAACATATGCAACTTTTCGTTTTCATATTAGATGAACATAGAGATGGTATCGGATTTTTAAAATTTAGTTGTAAAAACATATTAATTAATTTATGTTTATTAATAATGAACACACAAAATCAATCTAAAACTATTAAATTAGTAGTTTATATTGATTAACGATGAACATAAATAAAATGAGTATACAACTAAATTAATTATTTATAATGATTATTAATGAAAGTAAATGAAATGAATATAAAATACTAAATTAGTCAATTATTACCGAAAAATGATATATGGCTACTGCTAATGATAAATTTTTGATTACAAATTATGACTACATTATATATATATATGAATATTAGTAGCTAATTTACAATATCTTATAACACGACCAAAATTTAGTCATATTTCTTTGGTCATTAATTGGTTTCAAACAATGACTAAAATTTGCGCGCGCGCGCACACACACACATATTAGTAGCTAATTTATTTACAGTATTTTAAAACACAACCAAAATTTTGGTCATATTTCTTTGGTCATTAATTGTTTTTTTTTTCGGGTGATCATATAGTAATATATTTTTTCTGTATATTTGGTCATTAATTGTGACAATTAATAACTAAATCAATGATTAAATTAGTGACCAAATTAATGACTAAATATACTACTAGACGATAAAATTGAGACAAACAATTAATGACTAAGCTAAAAACGACTAAAAGTTGACCGCGTTATAAGATACTATAAATTAGCTACTACTGGTCATCGACTGAAAAATGGTTGTTTATATGCAAATTTTAGTCATTTTTTTAGTAAATAATTATCCATTTTGTACTATTATTTGCATCGGTTGCTTAGAGTGAAACTGTGAAGCAAACCAAATATCCCAGGGCTCCCAAAAATAGTGCCATGAGAAGCAATAAGATAACAAAGGGTGCAAACCACAATGAATTATATTCTTATCATATACCCTCCCATGTCGTAACTTCCACTAGTCATAAGCTAAATTTAAACTATGTTATCCCTTCCTCAAAATTTTCTGCCACCTATTTACATATTTTTTCCAATCTTCGGTAGATTCTCATTTAATCATACTTAGAGCAGGATTGATTGTCATTCATGAAACTGTAATCACGTCTTGAACTCACCTTTTACCACCCAAATGAACAACCATTGACATGCAATGCACCATGTGGGTGTTGAATTTTCCTTACCCTCTAGAGCTAGTATGTTCCCTAGCTAGGAACAAAACACACTAGAGAATCACAACACATAAGTACTTTGCACAATGGAAATGTAATAGTAGTGAATAAATAAAATACACATATTTTTTTTGGCCCAATTATCGAAATTTATTAATCGATCAATAAAGAATCATTAGGGTTCCCATACCAGGTATCATGGCCCTTCATAAATCTTGATACAACTGGTATACATAGTATATAGAACTAGGGCTTGAGATTTGATCCTTGTTGAAGGCGGTGCTTCGTCTTCAGTGCTTTAAGTCCTCTTGTCCACTACTCTTCTGGTTGTCCTTTGCCTGCAATATTACACAAATATCAAATCCTTTGTTTGCAGTAGCAATATCTCCTTTGATACTAGTGACTTCACAACTAACCTACTCCTTTATTGGCATTATCAACTATTCAAACTTTGCTGACCACCTATCAGCCTTAGGCCTCCTTTGATATGTCCTCAATCAGTTCTGACCATTCTTTTACCCTTGGTTTGCTACAACACCTCTGTTCAAGCAATTTTGGGCCTTAGTTTCCCTCATGTAGGGATAATCCTACCTTCAACAACCTACAACCCCCTTTGTTTAGCTATTGGTCATTATGCGGTCACCTTACAACACCATTTAGGTCTTTGTTTTCTATGCAACACTACTCCAAGGGATGAGGCAGCCTGTGATCAACCTCCTTGGCTCTGTGGCTACCCTAAACAACACAAATCAATCCTTTCATTGGTTGCGGCTAGGTCTATTTACCCTCAAAATTGTGAAAAAGTAACTCAACCAACCTTTACCTTATTGTGGCCTCTTCAACATCTTCAAGACTGACCCTTAAACCCCACATAATAGACTTCTAAAACTCAACCTTCTGCTTCAGGAAAAATCTCTCCATCTCAACCTACTTCATCCAACCCTGACAAAACCTTCTTCCCTTATTTCTTGGGTGTGGTATGTACCACAATGAAACAAATTTATTCTTAAGGGATGTAACCCTCCTCTTGGTATTTGTGGCTAGGGAAAACTTGCTAACCCAACCTTCCTTATATCTTCTCTACCAACCCTCAAACTAGGGCTCAAATACCTCATATCCAGCTAAGACATACCTCATATCTCTTTCTCCAACTATGACAAGTTACTCCTCTACGAACCATAACATAAACTCGACATCCTTCTATGCTTGTTGCTCCTTGTCTATGGTTTCCTATGGCTCCTTTTCTTGCTTAGGATAATTTCTTTTAGCCTTGTTTACAAAAGTGAAGTCCTTCTCACTTATGCTACAATGAGCCTCTACTTATCTCTTTATGTGATTTTATCTTGGGGTTTCTTAGGAAAAATCTAGATCTTTAGGGTTTTCACTCTCATAACCCCTTAGAATAAAAAATTAATTTCTTAGGTTGAAAACCCACTTATTTGCGTCCAAAACCTCAACTTTGGGTAAATTTCCCAACCAACTACTTTTGGTGGGTTTCCTTCTCTAGGAAATTCCTTTCGAGCTACCTAAAATTCCAACACTCCCTCTTAGTGAGGAAGGCATTTCCTTCACGATTCCAACTCCGTGAATTCCCTTGCATTCCCATGAATATCCTCACATGAGTCATGTTTTTCCCTTGCATGGTTATAGCTATCCTCACATGTGCCACATATTCTTTAGTACTTGATCAAGCTTTGTCTTGCATGGTGTATAATTTTCCTCACATGAAACAGGGCTTTTCCTTGCACAACCATCGTGTCCTCACATGGTTTGTGACTGTCCTTGCAAGGCTAAAAACTATTCTATCTCATTAGAAGCTGAAGATTCAAACTCCCATTGGTGTTCTATGTTCCTTAGTAGTCTCCCTCTAAAGCTAGACTCGCTATGAGTCTACACAAATTGCACTGACCCATGTTGCTACTGATCTTGTGTACTTCCAAATTCAATCCCGAACTGTCGTCAAACATTGGGTCTAATCCACTCTAGACCACTGTAACTCAACTCTGTAAGTGATTTCATCCTCATGGGTCAAATAATTCATGTGCACATGGATTTCTTGTCAGATGTGCAAATACACAACTTAAGTAAGATATTATCTTGCGATCAACCAACCATCCACACGAAGCTACCTTGTCCAAGCAAGAGCACCTTCTCTACTGAACCTTTTGCTCCATTTCAAGGAAATATTGCTACTATCTGCAACAAATCCCTCTTAAAATTCTTCCTATGCACACTATGATCCACGTTCTCTTTAAAGTAGCTTTGAAACCATGTTGAATTTTCCTTACCCTCCAAATCTTGTATGTGCCCCAGCTAGGAGCACAACACACTAGAGAAGCACAACACACAAGCAATTTGCACAACAAAAATGTAACAACAGTGAATCAATAAAATACACATATTTTCTTGGCCCAAATATTGAACTTTATTAATCCATAAATAAAGGATCATTAGGGATCCCATACTAGGGATCATGGCCCTTCATAAAACCCTGATACAACTAGTATACATAGTATACAAAAGTAGGGTTTGAGATATGATCCATCAAATCTATAATCTGCCAAAAAAAAACACAAAGACAAGTCTTGACTTACTTGTTGAAGGAAATATTTCATCTTCAATCCTATTAGTTCTCTTGTCCACTACTCTTATGGCTGTCATTTGCCTCCAAGATTACGCATAGATTAACTCTGTTTGCAGTATCAATCTCTCCTTTGATACCACCAACTTCACAATAGGATAACACCTTTAGGCCATAATTAAATATTCAACCTTTGATGACAACCTAACAACCTTAGGCCTCCTCTAATCTCTGCTCAATCAAGCTGTTTTAACCATTATTTTTCCCTTCGTTTGCTATAACACCTCTATTCAAGTAGTTTTGGGCCTTAACTTCTCTCCTGTAGAGCTTGACCTACCTTCAACAACCTACAACCCCATTTGTTTAGTTTTTTTCATTATATAGTCACCTTATATCATAGTTCAGACCTCTGTTTTCTATGTGGCCATACTCCAAGGGCTGAGGAAGTTTGCAGTCGGCCTCCTTGGCTGTGCAGCGACCCTAAACAACACAAACTAGTGATTTCTTTAGTTGCATCTAGGTCTGTTTAGCCTCAGCACTATGCAAAAGTAAATAGACCATCATTTTCTTTAGTGTGGCCTCTTCAACATCTGCAATACTGACCCTTAAACCACATAGAAAATACTTATAAAAATTGGCTTTCCGCTTCAAGTGATCCAAGAGGCTCTTGGAAACCTCAAAATCAAAGTTCTCAAAAGTTGATGGAAATAGTGCCGAGTCATAGATCTTGGCGAGACCTTTTCAATGATATGAACGACATCTCAAACAAAGCTCATATGAAAAATTTATGGCTAGTCAAAGTTTTGGTCAAACTAGGTAAAAATCAAAGTCAAAGGATGATTTGGTAGTCTGTACTGCGGACATCAGTAGGCTGATGTGGAAGCCCAAGGATGTTCCATGTGTCATGCACATATGTAATTTTTTGGCATGAGTTAAACCAATAAAAATGTGCACCTGGCACCTTTAGATCATGTCATGTGGCATCACTAGAGCATGCCGTGTGGCAACACCAAAGCCTGACATGGGGCATCACCATAGCATGCCATGTGGCATCACTAGAGCACACCACACATCACCATCCAACCCAGCCAGATGGTGGTCCAATCAACAGATATGAGGACCAATCTGGGGGTGCCACGTGGTAGCACTTGGTTGGCGAGTCAGACTTGGGCATGAGAGAGAAAATTCATTGGGTTTTCATTGAGTTTGTTTTAAATATGGTTTTTTTGGGTTATATTTAATATAACCAACACATAGTTTAAAAATTATACCATATATATTTGGTTTAAACGAAGGTGTAAACTGTATGTTAAAAAGGGAGGACCATGGGTTTGTCCTCAAGACCTCCCCCAACAAATCACTGTTTTAAATTTCTCCGACCAATATGCGCAATGGGCTTCGTTGGTAAGTTTTCCACCAAAAATATACTTAACCATTGCTCATTCATAAGGGGGGAGACCTGCATGCGAGGAACATCAAACAAAACCATGAGCATCGAGGGTAGTGGGACTAGGCCTTAATGCGGGGAACCCAACGGAATGTGGTCTAGAATGCATGAATCTCAAGGTAGGAATATTATAAAAAATATGATACAGGAATATTCCTAAAATTTTCTAATTTTTCTTCTAATATTCTATTAGGCAAAGGTTCTCATAGTGATGGTGACAAAACCATATGATATTTATAGTCATTATTCACGATTTTTTGAGACAAGTCCAACAATGAAGTTAGAATCTGAATTTTAGTAGCAGATTTGAGGGCTTATGGTAGAATCTCACATGTGTCATTAATGTTTGGCATGAATTTAGAGATAAAGATGCACTTTTAAGAATCTAGTCATGTTTACAGTTCAACAATGATGACACATACCTACTGGTGTTGTGTTTGATGTGTTTTGCGCATTCGATTGAGTGTTTTGGCTCGTGAACCAATGTAAGACTCATTTATTGTTGATTTTCCCCATTCAAGATTTGTACGAGGGAGATCATGAATGAGGACACGTGTTTGAGTCTCAACAATAGATTCAAAGAGGATAGATGCCACTTTATGTGAGAGTCCAACCCATTTGGTTTGGGAAAAAGGGAGAACAATTTATGCCACTTGTTTGTGAGAATTTATTCATTTTGTATTGTCAAAGGAGAACATCTCTTTGTAGGATAGGCATTGCCACATGAGTGAGATTTCATTCCTTGTATCGACAAAGAAGAGATCCTTAGAAGAGCATCTAATGAAGCATATATGCAGTTGAGTAGAGCCCGAAGATGTACGTTGCGGGTGAACTCTGTTATCAAGTTCTGGTGCATTTTTCCATATTGTCATTTCTTCATGTCTTTACGGTTAAAATGAATTTAAAAAAGAACATGAAATAACCATAAGTGAAACACACATGAAGAATAAACACATGAAGAAATGACAATATGGACAAATGCACTAGAACTTGATAACAAATTTCACCCACAACATGTGAGCTACGTCTCCGGGCTATGTTCGATTGCATAGCCACTTCATTAACTGCTCTTCGATTATAATCTCTTCTTTGTCGATACAAGGAATTAAATCTCACTCATGTGGCAATGTCTCTCCTAGAAAGAGACATTCTCCTTCAACAAAACAAAAGGAACGAATTCTCAAAAACAATGACACAAATTATTCTCCATTTTTCCCAAATCAAAGGGGTTGGACTCTCAGATAAAGTTGCATAGATCCTCTTTGAATCTGTTGTCCAAACTCAAGCATATCTACAATCACATTTTCTCATACATATTATCCCTCTTATAAATCTTGAAAGGGGAAAATAAACATTAAATGAGATTTACATTGGTTCCTCAGCCAAAACGCCTAATCGAATGCTCAAAACACATCAAACACAACACCAACAAGTCCATCTTGTCATTCTACAAATTTTAAATGTAAACATGACCAAATTTTGAAAAGTTCACCTATGTCTCGAACTTTGCGCTAATAATTAATGACACATTTGGGATTCTTCCATGATCCATCATACCTACTACTTAGATCCAGATTTTGGCTGCAACGTTGGACTCATCTCAGAAAATCATGAAGAATGACTATAAACATCATATGGTTCTGTCACCATCACTGTGTGACCCCTCAAGCTTGTAGACTATGTACACAGATAAAAATATTCTAGGAATACTCCTGCAACTTATTCTAAGAATATTCCTACCTCAGGATTCGTGCCTGTGCTGGGCCATGTCTGGCAAGTTCCCCACGCTTAGGCCTAGTCACATTGCCCTCAGTGCTTGTAGTTTCGTTCGACGCTCTTGATACACAAGTATCCCCCATTTAAAATTAGAAATGACTACGTATATTTTGGGTGGAAGACTTACCAATGAAGCCCATCAGGTAGATTGGTTTGAAAAATTTAAAATAGTGATTTGTTGAGGGAGGTATCAGGGTCAAACTTATGGGCCTCCTTTTTTAACATACAGTTTGAACCTTTTTTAAAACCATGTATATATTGTATATTGTTTAAATGATACATTTATTATATTAAATATAACCCAAATAAACCATATTTAAAACAAATTCAACGAAAACCCAACAAATATTTTGTCTCAAGTGCAAGTTTGACTAGCCAACTGGGTCTTGCCATGTGGTGGCCTCGAATTGGGCCTCATATCTGTTGATTGGATCGCCATGTGGATGGGTGAGAGGATGACATGTAGTACGCTCTGGTGATGTCACGTGGCATGCTCTGGAGGTGCCATGTGGAAAATTTTCATTGGTCCAAATCATGCCCAAAAATTCTATATGTGCATAACACGTGGTATGTCCTTAGGCTATCACACCATCCTGCTGACATCAACATTATAGACTCCCAAGTAATCCTTTGACTTTGAATTTTTCCTAGTTTGACCAAAAACTTGACTGGCCATAATGTTTGTACATGAGCTCCATTTTAGGTGTCATCACTCTATTGAAAAGGTGTCACTGAGATCTATGACATGGAATATTTTCATCAAATTTTGAGAAATTTTATTTTTGAGGTTTCTTGGAGCCTCCTAAATCATCAATATGGATCTCTCCAACTCGACCTACTTCATCCAACCCTAACAAACCCTTTTCCCTTCTTTATTTGGTGTGACCTATACCACAAAAAAACATATTGATTCTTAAGGGATACAAACCTCCTCCTGGTAGCCGTGGATAGCGAAAAATTGCTAACCTCACCTTCCTCAAATCTAAGGCTACCAACCCTTAAATTAGGGATTAGTTACCTCAGGTATAGCTAAGAAAAACCTCTAATCTCTTGCTCCATCTGTGGCTCACTCCTATACTAACCATAAAATAAAATCATCCTCCTTCTATGCTTGTTTTTCCTTGTCTAGGGCTACTTGCAACTCTTTTACTTGCCTAGGCTAAGTCCTTCTAACCTTTTCTACACAAGTGAATTCCTTCTCACCGTATGATAGAATGGGCCTCTCCTTTGGATCTTTATTTATATTTTTCTCTTGGGGTTTCTTAGGAAAACTCTATATATTTAGGGTTTTCACTCTCTTAACCCCTTAGAATAAACAATTAATTTCTTAGGTCCAAAATTGACTACTTTGGGTCCAAAACTCCAACTTTGGGTAAATTTCCCAATGAACCACTTTTGTGGGTTTGATTCCCCTGAAAATACCTTCCATGCTACCAAAAATTCCAACAATGGGTAGTGTATAACGACTTCCATTAATGATGTGGTCTCTCATCGCTATGCTCCGGTGTGTTTCTTCCATCATAGACACCCTTCATGGGGATTGTAGTCATTGCTAGAAATATTTTAACACTTTTAACTTAATAAATATGGAATGTTTTGTGACCATCCTTTGTCTAGAGGATCAATTTTGTAATTGAGTGCTTCATTGGCCAATTAATTTACTAATTTATTTTCATATATTTTCACATGAGAGAATATGGGAGTTTCTATTCCTCGCAATAGGCTTTCCACTATCATCAAAATTTATTTGAGACACTAGTTTTTTGAAGCTTTGGATGGTATGGAACCATGTTGCAGTGTTTTTATCACCAGTAGGATAATGTTGGAGTCTCCTATTATAAGATTGTGCCAATTTTCCCTACATGCAATGATTAAAATTTTCTCTATTTTTGTTAGATCCTCGTCATTGTTGCTTCCTATTCCTAGATCACATGCATATATGTGAATTATTTAGCCTTCACTATGTTTGAATACTCGCTTGAAGCTAGTTGGGCCTAGATTTCCCTTTGAGGTGCCATAAAAATGAGTTTTATGAAACTTTGTGGTGGAGGCATCCAATGACTTGGAATGATAGAGTTTCATAAGCCTTGGGAGTGTTGGCCATTACTTAGTGTTGAAGTATATTCAAATTGTGAAGGATATTCTTCTCCTATGGATTGTAATCCCAATATTGATTTGTCCAAGGTGCTATGAGCATTGTTTCCGTGACTTTTTTAATGATTAAAGCCCAGATAGAGTTTTAAGAATTTGATTTACTTTTGAAATTTTTTTTTCTGTTTCTTTCTTTCCAAATTTATCACATTATGAATCCCGAGATAAGATGCTAGGATTTGTTCAATGTGGGGTTGATGTATGGGTCGTTTCTCTAATCTTCTATTGTTGAAAGCAAGATTCTTCTATTTTCATATGACTATTTGAAAATTATGACCATTTGATCCCACAAATCAGATACAGATTCTCATTTTTTTAATAGATGTTCAATAGTTTCAGTATTGGTTGAGTAGAGATGACACATAGAGGGCCCATGAATTCCTCATTTTTGAAGTTTGTCCCAATTTAAAAATTTCTTTAGAGTTAGTAGCTGTTATGCATAATTGTGTTCTACAGATAAACCAAACACCCTAAGTGTGGTGTTTGTCACTTAGAACAATGGAGGAAAGAATAACTATCACTTTCTCTAAAACAAGCAGATATACAGAATGGTAAAGGAGACTATTTGTGATTCAATCGCTTCTCATTCTCCTTCTGTCACTGTTGTCGTCGCTCTCAATCCAACCAAAGTTGCTAGATAGATTCCTGTAAAAAAAAATAAAGAACATAAAACAACATGCAATATACAAAATATCTACTTATCTTACTCAAATCAAACCGATTAGATTTGAAATAAATACATCATTAAAGAATACATTGCACAAGAAATAGAGACATATGTATGGGAAAATGAACAACAATATTTATTAAAGAGTATAAGGGAAAGATTACAACCAATGGATCGATTTGTTGTCAACCTGCTCCTCCTTCATTCCAACCTCATCACATCCAACATCATACCAACATCATATTAGTACTTTCACTCTCTTATCAAATGAGAATCCAACAATATAATTTTACCGAAATTCTTCCTTCCCTAGCACTAGGATAAGTGCTCAATTTATAGGGAAAATGATGGTAGTTTCTCAATGAATGACTTTCTAAAAATATGCAAGACATGTTTCCAAGTTCAGAGGTGTTCGATGGAAAATTGGATTCGAATTTTGACACATATGGAATCTTATAGAAGGCACTAGCCATGTGGAGATTCTCAGAACAATGAGAATTCCGCTCCCAGGTGACCAACGCACCCTTGAGTGTCGGGAAGTGCACTGTAGTGCACCCTTGAATGGAGGATTTGGCACTGCAAAAAAATTAGTCCCTTTAGAGACTGCGTTGGTGAGTCAATAAGTGATATAACATATAATTCAAACCTTGGAAATCTCACAATAGAAGCCATGAATGAAATTTTATTCTCCTAGGGCATACAGAAACTGAAATATAAGGGGATGATAGATCCTATTTCATTGTTCCTAGGGATGATGTCCACTTTGACCAAGTCATGGGGGATGATGCCCAAATTTACCTATACAACTGCCCCCTAAAGTATGAAGCCAAAATAATAATAGTATTTGGATGAGATGCTTTAAGATGTGATGAGCCGAAACTGAAGTGGACGGTGACCTGCATCATGATATTTTTCATCTTGATCACGAATTTTTGAGGGAGGCATTCCCATTCTCAACACATAAAATATCTAATAACATGTACATAGTTTAGAAAGTCATCTACATTGGAATGTTTCCCAATACAGAAATGCCTACAGATATAAGCCCATGTTTGGATGACGATCTATATGTAAATTCATCGTACAGATGATGTGTATAACAATCCTGAAATTGCAGCCCAGATGGATAAAATTAGATCTGGGGTCTTCTTATCTCGTTCACTCGATCGTTCAGGTACAAGTCTAACCATGCGAATATATGATTTGTAGCCGAACATGGGAAGACATTGTTTGATTACCAGCCAATGATGTGAGATGTTTAACAAACGCGAGAGAACCACCATTGATGTTAATGGCTCTCAAGGTACTAAAGTACAATTTGTAAGGCGTGAATAGATTATTTGATGTTGAACGCTAAAAAAAATATTTTGGTCAAAGGTCCAGAAGCGAGAAACTTGTTGATGATGTAACAAGCCTCATGATACTGGAAGATGTTGTTTCTAAGTAAACTTCTTGGATGATGAGTTGATGTCGTCAGGAAGAAAATTTATCGCGAAACGAGAGTTACTGATTTCAGAGACAAAATATGACTTGATATAGCAATGTTTAGGGATGACTGTCACGAAAATGAATTTTTATGAGTATTGCAGAAGGATGAGTATTCACTAGATGACTTCTCTTGAACATATCAACGACACTGAGATGAGTTGACAACATTGACCCAAAACCGAAGGAAAGGTATGATGAACCATAGGTATGAATGAACCATCAAGAAGATTACCAAACCCAAAAGTCACGATGACGGAGTGAAATTTTCATGTTCAAGAGCGACCTGCTACCATAAAGTGTTTTTTCGCTTTCCCAAAATTTTCTCGGTCATTTGTCAACCAATACCTCCTTATTTTTTAACAAGCTTAAGGAGGATAACATATGCTTGATCTATAGTTCAACCCTTCGGGTGAATGCATCCCTATTTAATAATTTAACGATTCTAGCGATAAATGAAACTCAATTCTTGCCATGATCGACAAGCCCGTCTCTATTTTATGTTTAACGAGCCTAAGGACGGTGACAACCTGATCCTTTTTCATGTTTAGAGAGTTTGGAAAATAGGAAAAAAGAGAAATCCATGAGTCCTTTTTCATAATTTTTTCACTTAGGTTCGAAAAAGTGTAAAATGATACATGAGAGAACCTCTTAGCCATGTTTGACTATGGTTTTCCTTTTTCGTAAATAATCTATCTCAGTCTGGAAAAGGGTTAAACTTATACTGAGTAGATTTCATTTCATTTATTTTTACGAGCTCAAAAAGACAAGTGCTCGGCAATATTTTCACATTATCGGAGTCTGAAAAGAGCTAAAAGAAGACTCCAAGAGGTTCCTTTTTCGCCTTTATCGAATCTCAAAAAAGAGATAAAAGTGCACTTCAATTCCTTTTTCATTTTCATCAAATCTTGAAAAATAAGGATACAAGTATGCTCTCTGGTCAAATCATTCTTGAATAAGTGTGCACGACTAATCTGCCGTATCAGTTGTAAAACCTGTTCATAACACCATCAATCGAATTAAAAATACCTATTTAATAGCAAAAAATGAATAAAAACCATAGTCACAACATTAAATATGATTTGAAATAATCAAATTACTAATTAAAATAGTTTTTACCATTTTAAAGGTACCATTTGAAATTTGGAGCTCTGAACCGATTTTTGTCCACGAAATTTAGCAGTTGATTGCGTCATATTCTGTGTACGATTTTCCTTTCCGTTCGATCCAGGTTAGAGTGATAAACCTTCTCTTTCCTTTAGTAGAATTTTATGTTTCATTTCATTGCAAATTTTTAGGGTTTTGATCCCCTTAGGGTAAATATATTTTAAATTGAGGGAAACATACCCTTGAATGTCTAAAGGTGCATTGCAATGCACTTAAATTGAAGTTTAGGTGCATATGCAATGCACTGTCCCTTGACCTGGGGTGCTTTGGGCACAATTTCCTTTTTTGTTTCTGGTTGTGTGCCCAAATTCTCCCTATTTTTTGCATGAAATGGATCCTTATGAGTCTTATGATTGTGTTTTAGGTACTCATCAGACCAAAATGACGATTACATGGAGGGAAAGGGAACACGAGGAACAAAACATGATTGCCCTAAACGATCCAGGTATGGTAAGAGCCCTCAGAGACTGTGGGTTACTAATATAATTCAGATTTTCGGGTATGAGGCAACACATGGAATTATTAGAGTTCCTTATTCATTCATGGATCCAGTGATACAAGCTTTTCAATTTTGGGACAAAGTGGTCCCAATATTAGTGGAGGATATTTATTTTATCACATAATTATCAAGGCAAGGTCTGCCCATTTCTCTTTCAGGGTCTGCTCTTGGAGGAGAGTCAGTGAGAGATTACATATTGCAATACTTCAATCCAGGGACTGAACCTAGTAATGATGGGAAAATTAATATCCGTGATGTACATTATTTTCCCTTGAGGACCATCCTATTCAATATCGCAAAGCTTGTCGGTACCGCTACACTACATGTGGAAAACAGATCATACATGCAGTGTGTAATGGAGTGCTTGGAACCAAAAATATTTAACTGTGTTGAAGCTGCCCTCTTTCAGATGAAAGAACAATTGACCAAGGAAAATGGAGGAAGGAAGAATAATTTCAACTATGGAGGAAGGAAGAGAAGATTCCACTGATGTAGCCCCAACATGTTACACTGGGTATATCTGGCCCTAGAGATCCAAGGATGCAGAGATGGGTAGAATTGATGGCTAGACATGCTGGTCAATCGACCATCGTATTCTTGACTGCTTTCTTTGCTTGGTTTAGATGAAATATGGTCGCCATCGATGATTATGCATATGCATGCGTAGACTTCCGAGGATATCCAAACTTTGTTCTATCAGACGACGCTCAATGGGGTGCAATTGGTAAGAACGTTTTGACCATGTTTTTTGATTTTTCTAAGGTTTATACATGTATTTTGATGTTTCCCAAGACTAAACTAAAGTTTTGATGTATGCAGATGTAGGTCAAGTTCGACCAGTGGGTCAACCAAAGCAGAGAGCAGACGAGCCAGCAGAGAGGGCTGTCGGGATAACGGTCCTTCGGGATTTGAATATGACCGAGACTCTTGCTGAGCTACAAAAAAACATAGAGGGATTAACTCTCGGGATTCCAGATTTCCAGATCGAAGAGTTACCCATGAGACTATAGCGCCACACTATTGGCATTCCTAACCGTTGGATGCGTTTATTACGTAGGATAGCTATATCAATAGCTTGTTATCATGAGCATCAGTAGTTTACTTTGACATTTTGCATAAATTTTGAGGTCAGATGAACTATGTGTCTTGGGCACAAAATTTTGTAAAATCCTCTAACTATCTATCTTATTTTTCCAGTGTTTTCCTATGCTTATTGTGCAATCCTATTCAATTATGTGATGTGAATTGAAAATATGTCTTTACATGTGTTGCAAATGTCTGTTTATAACATAATTCGCTAAGGAATCAGTTAATGTGTTCAAGTTTCTGGAAATGTGTTTATATTAAATGAAATCAAAATGTCTTTCCAAAAGTCGAACTCTTAGGAAAATATGATGCAGTGTTGGATTTTTGACAGTATAAATACTAGTAAGTTGTAGTACCACAAGTTGTGGGTCTAAACTAATTATGATGCAGTTAATGCCAAATGAAATGGCATCAAAGAGAATTTTGATCAACACGCTATACTCAACGATATTGTTTGTAGATCGACTGATAAAAATCCCTTGAAAGCTCACTAACTCGTCGTTCGGAGCAAAAATGGCCCATGCTGCAGAGGATAGATTTTGCGTGCTACAACTAGCACCATCAACATACCCAATGAAAGGTTCCAAAGATTCATTTATCTGCGATGAAATGTAAAGTGGATTAATAACTTCAAGAAAAATATTGAAAAAAAAACTGAGACAGTAAATGAAAATCAACAAAATATATACAATATAATACAACAATTTACTATGCTCATGCGTAAGCATAGTAATGTTTGAGATACAACCCATTTCGGGGCTGCGCCAATGGAATTCCATCATAATATACCAACTCGTAAGAACCCTTAGCAAGAAATATTTTGACAATATAAGGGCCATGCCATAATGGCTCAACTTTTCCTGTACCTATTACATAAGCTTCCTGATCATAAAGAAGGACCAGGTCACCCTCTGAGAAGATGCGAGGCTGGACATGCTTGTCATATTGTGCCTTTATACGTCTCTTATGCGCTTCGTTGGCAAATGCGAATTCATGACGCATTTCATCAAGATGGATGAGGTTAAAAAGACACTCTTCTTTAGAAGAGGTGCTAGGTAACAAGTGAATGACGAGTTTTAACGATGGTATTTCACATTGAATAGGCAAGATATCTTCCAGATCATACACCAATTGAAAGTGGTTAAATCCAGTTGCGTTTCTCACCGAGGTTTAGTATGCCCACAAAGCCGAGTACATGATCAAATGCCAAATTTTTTTATGAACTCCTATCATTCATTGAAGAATTCATTTAATAATATTGTTAATAGCCTCAAATTTTCCATTGGATTGTGGATAATAAGGAGTAGAACTATCATGGGACAATCCTAATATGGAATTCAACTCATTCATCATGTGATTGCAAAAATGCTTACCATGATCTGTGACTATAGCCTGTGATACACCAAACTGTGAGATGACATGATTGAAAAAGAATAATGCAGCTGTTTCACCTGTGTTATTGAATGTAAGCATCGCTTCAGCCCAGTTGGTAAAGTAGTCTCTTGTGACAATAATATAACCATTCCCCCTGGATGAATGAGGGTTGCAGGTCATGAATTCAATGCCCCATTTTACAAATGGTCCCACAACGATAACAAGATGCATCGGCACTGGCGGGTTGCGGATTTTACGATCAAATATCTGGCATGCATGACAACTTCTGACCGCGAGGATGCAATCACGAAATATGGTAGGCCAAAAGTAATAGGCACAGAGTATCTTCTATGCGATAGCGTATCCAGAAAAGTTTCCACCGAAAACCCCAACATGAAAATCATTTAAAACCTTCTCGACCTCCTCATGAGTGAGGCACCTCCTTAAAATTTTATCGACACCATGACGATAAAGTGTATCGTTGACGATCAGATAATATTTGGCTTCGTATCGAATACGTCGTTGTTCAAAGCGAGAGGTATCAGGACGAAAAGTATGGGTTTAAAGATAAATGATAAAATCCCCATACCAAGGATGATATGATTCGATAAAAAATAGAGACTCATCAGGAATTGATCGTTTTGATGTAGTAGCAGTACTATCAGAGGGAAGGTCGCAGAGAAGCTCAAAAAAAACTAAAGACTTCTTTGACTT
This sequence comes from Pinus albicaulis, assembly GCA_034641835.2. NCBI lineage: Eukaryota > Viridiplantae > Streptophyta > Pinopsida > Pinales > Pinaceae > Pinus > Pinus albicaulis. Next base: position 947,379,733 of record CM076571.1, on the reverse strand, counting down.
GGATTTGATGAATTCCAAATCAAATTCCTGTAAAATGACAATCCATTTTGAATACTTTCGCCCTAGAAATTGACGTGATAAAATGTAATTCATGGGGTTGCAATCCAAAATGACAATGGTCTTCCGGAATAGGATATAGTGGCGAAATATTTGGACAACTTGAACTGCTGCCAAGGCGAGATTTTTGACGTATGAATACTTCACTTCCGTATAATTGAGATTACAACTCAAATAATATATCGGATATTCTATCCCATATTCTTCTTGGACCAATACCATAGCAATGGTCGTATCAGCTGCGACGATATATAAGAAATAAACACTCTGATAATTGGGGGGATACAATAATGATGCCCAGACAAGTGTATCCTTGACAACATCAAAAGAATCCTTCACAACCTTATCCCAATGTAAGGGAATCCCTTTTTCAAGAGTTGAGTAAATCCTTTAGCCATTTTAGCATAGTTGGGTATGAACCTCCTTAGGAAGTTAGCCTTTCCCTAAAGTTTCTGTAACTGAAGCAAATTTGATGGTGCAAACAAATCAAGAATGGCTTGGACCTTCAGTGGGTCGATTCAAATTCCTTCTTTTGATATGAAGAATCCTAGAAAATGACCAGAACCAACACAAAACACACGTTTATGTGGATTGAGACGTATTTTTTAGTGTCGGTGGCATAAAAAGATAGCTCTTAGATGATTTGGGTGAACAGTCTGGTTTCATGAATGCATGGGTAAATTGTCTAGATAAGGTTGAACAATGTGCTTGATGTCATTGAAAGCATAATCCATTTATCTCTGAAATGTTGCCCCAACATTCTTTAAACCAAATGGGAGTTTCCAATAAGAGAATGTGCCCTAGACAGATGAATATTGCCTTGTATTGGTCCTCTAGGCGGATATTGATTTGATTATAGCTAGAAAATCTATCCATGAAAGAAAATATTTTGCATCTAGCACAATCGTCAATAATCTAGTCGATAAAGGGAGTAGGATAGTTGTGTTTTGGAAAAGCAAGATTGACATCCCAATAATCAACACACACTCTGATTTTCCCTTGTTTCTTCATAACAGGAACAATGTTGGAAACCCAATCAGTTAGCGGAACAGGGTAAATGAAACCAACACGCAAAAGTTTTTCAACTTATGCTTTAATGGCAGCAACCTTCTTCGGATGAGCATGACGAAGATGTTGACGTACCATTTTGACATCAAGGTACATTTTAATGGTGTGTTTAACGATACTAGTATCTATGCCTATAATTTCCTCATAAGACCAAGAAAATATATCATGGAATTCACGAAAGAGAGAACGATAAGTTTCGAGTTCTGATGGAGAACAATACATGCCAACATGAATGTTTTCTACAACATCGGGTTTGGTCAAAATATCGATATAAATGGTTTATTCAATATTTTATAGGTTTCGCTCAGGTTTGATTGCATTAATGGGAAAATAATTCGAAAAGAAGGTTTTGATTGATGGGTGATATAGTTCAATAAGATGATCTTCTTCATAATCCTGAAGATGGGAACGATGATAATGATATTCCCATTGTTCTCCTTCTGGCATGATGGATTCCACAATGATCTCATCAGTCAAGAATGTGGATGAAAAAGGATTAGATGGAGTACCAAAATCTAAAGAACGATAAACCCAAACGACCGACGACAATGATTTCAGATTCGCCACCCAAGCCATCTAGATTGATTGCTATGCCAACTCAATTGGACTAGGCGACAGAAATTCATACAACACAAAAAATTCAGAATCACCAGTAATATTCCTTAAGCCAGATGGAGTGGAAGATATCATGTAGCAGGTTTCTATGCTTGAAATTTCTGTTGAGGTCACAGGCGGCGGTAATGCAAAGGTTTCCATTAGGAAGAATCCTTTATGAGTCCTACACCAATTTTTTGAAGTGCTAGTTGGGGTGCGTGAACTAACAGAATGCTTATAGTTACCTGGGAACTAGAGGAAAAGAAGGAGATTTGATTGATGACTGTGATAACACCTTTATGTTGAAAGGCGATCATTCTAAAATATTTAAAGACGATCGTAGTCATAGCATATACCCATGGCCTTCCGAGTAAAATATTCTAATCAAGGGGTCCGTCAATGAACTCAACTTCAACATTTAATTTTTCCCCCCTAGTTGGACATGCATGTTATTGATGATACCGCAAGGCTTATATGTATGACTGTCAAAATATTTCAACGTCGTAGGCGATTGAGATAGGCATGGCGAGCCAAGTGAGTTCCAACAGTTTAGAGACATAATGTAGGTAGATGATCCCTCATCAATAATAGTATGATGAATGAGGTGATTGAGAACATTTACTTGGATGGAGAATGCCAATTCCGCTGGTAATTGTGGTACATAGCTTGTATGATTAAAGACTACAAGATTGGAATCTGTCGGATTGATTCCACCAATTGCTGACAACAAAGCTTGTTTCTGGGAGGGACAATTTTGAAGTACCTCAAGCATCGACATAGCTAAAGGGGATTGAGTCAAATCTTCAACTATACTATAATTTTGAGTAGTTCAAGCTCGAGGATTGAATGTAAATTTATGGACAACTCCCTTTGGTGGTTTTATTTTAAACTCAGGAATAATAGTTGGCAGAATTGATTCCGTAGACAGATTTGTGGTCGAGTGTAATATCCCCAAAGGGAGAATGCAGTAATACTTAAACACAATATAAGAACTGAAACTAAATAAACAATAAATCTCAAGAAAAAATTAGAATTTACAGAGAAGCTGAGTATGGATATGAACTAGTTACACAATTTACAAAAGATAAGTAGATCTAGCCAAGAGAAGGCCTAGAACCACCCTATAATGGTGTTGCAACAAGCACTGCGTAACTGGTGGGTTTACAGGAAGAAATACTGCATTGTCCCTTCTGCTAAAGATGTACATGAATTGCTGCAAAAGGAAATGTAGATCTAGGGAGCTCAAGAGCCCTGATGATGCCAAGATTCAAGATCTGGCCAATGTGATGGGTTCCCAAGATAACCCAGAAAGAATTTTCCAGATCTACAGCTTTGGAAAATCACCCTCCTAGGGTTTGATCCTTGATATGTTGGGATTACAGATCTATAGCTGGATCTATCAAATAGATGGTTGAAATATGTCTCAAGGTCAGATCTAAGCTTGAGGGGTTGATCCCTCCTTCAGATCTACAAGCTAGAAGCTCTAGATCTAGCTTCTCAATCCTCCAATGATGTTTACAGCTGCTGCAACACAACGGCTCATAAAAACTGCACTATAAGGGAAAGAGAGACTGTATGCCTACTGAAATATGCTGCAATAGACTCTAGGCTGATGGAAATACTGATGGAAAGGTGAGGGGATGATCCCTCATAGGATTACTAGCTTAAATGCTAGCGACTTCCTTCCTCCTTTGGATACGCAATGATGGCAACGTAATTACGGATGGAACTACGCTGCGCTAGGAGGTCAATAATTTTTGGCACAGTGCCGGATATGATATGGAGGCTACGGGAATGTTGATATTTTAAGCCGAAGGTGATAGGATCCTACCTTCACCGAGTTCTCCAGCTGAAATACTGTAGACAACCTCCTCCTCTCAAGCTGTTCTTCAAAAATGTGCAATTTTTTAATATGAATGTTCTACAGAAAGTAGAAACAATATGGCACCAATTCCTGATGATGAATGAAGGACAATACTCTTTCAAGAGCTACTCAATGAAAGAGGTGGGATTCCCGACCAGGAACACCCAGTGCTAAACAACACTTGCAATCTTACCTAAACAACCAAAGAAAGCATGGAATGTCAAATGACAAATCCAGATCTAAACAGATCACAAAATCAATAATCCAAAGCATGCCTTCATTGTTGCCTTCATCTCCTTTATATAGTTTATGAGCCTTCCCATGCCTTGGCCCTCATCTAAACTGCGCTGTGCATGTGAACATGATCCTCCATGTTTGACTGCGCTGTCTCTCCAAGTCATCCATCATGTCTAGGTGCAATGTACACCCTCTCCATCATGTGTGCATTAATTGCAAAACTCCTCCATCATCTCATCATGAATGCTCCATGATCTTCTGTTTGATTCCTTCCAAGATCTTAGTTGACTGTATGAACCTCCATGATTTATCTCATTAATGAGACATGATCTCCAATCCATTCACATTAGTAGTTGCTGCAGTACCTCCTTTATGTAGATCTAGGCTTAATTAATCCACATTCACACATAAAAAGTGGATATTTATTTATCATGAGGATTATGGGTCCCTCCACCCTTTTATTTACTTAATTAAGTAGGTTTATTAAGAACTCTAATATTCCAAATATCATGTGAAATTTGGGAAATATTACAGTCCTCCCCGGAAAAATGTTGCTTGTCCTCAAGCAACTGCAACAAGTGGATGCTACAACAAACATCCTCTCTCCAAATGGCATCCTCATGTGGAAGGCCTTCCCATCTGTCACAATGTGTCATGCATGTCCGACTCCAAAGCTGCCTCTCTAGAATGTCTAGAATGGCCTCCAACCGAAAAGTTAGATACCCTTCCTCATCAATGAATCTCCACGTGGCAACCATATGATGACCAAAGTTCTCCTCTATACATGAGATGCATAAGATGAAGTGGTTCATTCATTACAGAGAAAGTCCCAACTCATGAACTATCTCTCCAACTTTATTAGCCACCTATAAAATGTTGGCATAGCAAAAAGGTGGCTAAAAATGTTTCTGAACCTTCAAAAGAGACATTTTCTTTGAAAATATATCATCCTTGAAGCCTCCATGTGTCTTTTTCCTCTGAAAAAATATTCACTATTGTTTCCATTTTATTAGCCTCACTGTTTGTGAAAGAAAAAAGCTCAGAAAAAGCCCCCATTTGCTCCATTTTATCCCTTCAAAATCCCCATTTTCACCCCTTTTTCCCCTCACAAAATTCCCACAAAATCCCTTCATTAACCCTCCAAATCATCAAATTTCCCTTTTAAACCTTATAGCTCCCTTTAATTGGTTTAAAAACCCCCTTTTCTGCCTACCAGAACCCCTTTCTTGGCCTAAAAAAGCACTATTTTGACCTAAAAACCCTCTTTTTACACTATACCAGGACTTAAGCCCCTGACGGCTTATATGCCATGGCCCCTTTCTTCATAGGCCCTTAGCCCCGCAACTAGGTGCTAAAACCCCAAAATTCCCTTTAAAAAACACAAAAAATGCATTCTCTGCTCTTTTGAAATATTAACCCCCCAAGGGCTTAAACTCACTGCTAGCCCCGATCCTTTCTATCCATCGGACCACGTATGGGCGCTTAGCGTTAGCCCCAATCGCGAATCGCGGTCGGAGCTTTCAGTTTCCAAATTTTCCTTTGTTCTTCGGAAATCTTCCGATGCGAGGGGTTTTCTTCTCCTGACCTCTGATTTAATCAAGACCGTTGATCATCCGTAGATCCAATGGCCTGCACTTAATCGCAAATCGACAATCGCAACTCTTCTTTTCCATGTTATTTTCCTCCCTTGAAGACGATCCGCTAATTCAATTTGGATCATTGAATCCACAAGAACCAACAGTCAAGATCTCATCATGCTCCACCCATAATACTCTGTTGTCGCCCCGCCGATTTAATTTCCACCGTCGATCTTGCTCCTTGATCAGATGGTTGTCTCTTAATCGCGCATCGAAAGTCTCAAAGTGCCACCCCCTTGTCTCCTCTGATTTACGATCCTCAATCCAATCTCGACCGTCCATCCATATAGATCTGACGGCTAAGATACCATCGCACCCCACTCCTAAGCCCAACATCATTGCTCCGCCGATTTAATCTGGACCGTTGAATCCACAAGAACCAACGGCCCAGATTCAATCGTGCTCCGCTCATTAGCCTCTGACATTAACCTGTCGATTCAATCCTGACCATTGATTTTCATAGATCCGATGGTCAAGATCATTTCCACATCCATATAATAGTCCACTGCCCTTTGTAACACTGTCGCGTCAGTTTCAAATCTTAGCCATCCATGCATAAGATCCGACGGCTCACAATAAACTCGATGGCCCGATACACCCCTGCTCATTTCTTTCTCATCAATAGATCTTGACCATCCATTTCCAAGATCTAATGGTCGGGATTTAATCCTCCATTAACCCCATCTACCTGTTCCACCTGTGCACATTTCCCCATCGCACTGACATTTCCACCGTCAGATCTCCCCGCCCTCCATCCAACGGCTGATATGCATTCCGTGTAATTTTTGCATCCGAGAATTAATGTTTCAAATTTATGTGAGATGGGCGGTTTTTTTTTGCCATGTGGCGTGCGATGTATCGTATCGCATTTTTTCGGCAAAAATCTGAAACCACTCTAAAACTGCACGATAACCACTCTGGTTCTCTGCTTAACGCCATTTGCATCAAACTTCTCCTTTTAATCTCCGCTGTCGGTTGACTTAATCAAACGGTTCATATTGAGTCTCACTCTTCCTTTGGCCCCCATCCGACCTTTCAAAGGAATTCCTCTGCAGATCTCTGCAGCCCATTTACCTAATCTAACGGTCCAGATTAGATATCACCTTCACTCATCCACCATTTTCCTTTTCTCTCCAGCGACCCTATCGATGAATATCCACCATCCGTTAATCTAATCCCACGGTCACGATATAATATCCCCCCCCCCCCCAATTCATTATTCATTCTTCCATCCTCCCAATAGTTCCATCGGTGAATGTCAACCATTGATCGCCGATGTCTGGTCTAATCAGACAGTCCCGAACCCACCTCGCACTAAACTTCCATCAGGCCATTTTTCCTCCATTCCGCCATGATTTTTACCTGTTTCTTCGCCTGCATCCACCATTTCCATTGCTGCAACACCATTTCCTCGACCCTCCAGAGCAATCCTCCTCCACTCCCATTGATTTTCTTAACATTTTTATTGGGTTTTTTCAGGGTTACTGATAGTGAAAACCATTCTTTCTACACAGTCACTTTCATGGTGACACGGGGCGCAAAATGCCATTTTTTTAGAACCAAAGATTGCAGGGAAGACACCTGAGAAGGTTTTAAATGTGTATTTCATTAAAATATCAGTGTGAAACCCTCTCATAAGCCTTCAGTGCCACTAAAACCTGCATATTCACAGACAGATCAGAAGAGAAGCGGCAAAGTGTATCAGTGACAGGATTAAGGGATTTAAAGCCAATTATTGAATATTAATGTCATAATCCAGTGTTTAAAGGAAGAAGATACATATTTAAGACCTTATAAATGATCTATAAGGCTAATAAGGCCTAAAGTGCATGAAAAAATCCATATCATTGTTTTCACATCAGCAGAACGTTCTTTCCCAAGAAAGGACAAGTTCCCATAGTGTTTTTTATTCTCCATCAAGTTCCTGAGAAGATCACCACCCTGACAAAAGTTCTAAGACTGCTAGATCATTAGTTACAAAGTATGGAAGGCCTAAATTCATTTATCTTCCTTACTTATTCGAGAGTACAAAAGGAGTACAAACACCCAGAAAGTACCTCAGAAACATACCTCTGGAGATATTATCATCCTGTCGAAGACCACTAATTCATCCAAAGGGTACTAAAAGTCAATAAAGGGATATTGAGATAGAATGGGCAATGAAACACTTCTCCCTCTATTTTAATGAGCCATTTAAAGTTCTATCTACCTCTACTGCCACACTTTCAGCTATTAGAACTCATGAAAAATACATTGTAAAGGTTGTTGGTTAGTTAACTGTGGATTGTAAGTTGTTTCTTTGAGATAGAGTTTTGTGTGTATTAGTTGTAAAATAGACTGGGAGATGATTTCTAGTAGATATCAAGCTATTAGACAATGATGTATGTGACTGGTGTTTCTCTTCTAATATGACAAGCATGTTCATTGGATCCTAATCTAAATCAGTGGTGATGTGTTCTATCTTTGTCAATGTTTTCCCTCTGTTATTCATCACATTTCATTTCTCTGATAAGAATCAGTAATCTAGCTTAGGATATACTACTGTAGAGTACCCTAATGCTTCCTACTCTTCTTATATTTTACGTTTTCTGCTAATTGTGTGATCTAAGAACAAATTCAAGATAATTTAACCAGTATAGTAGTTGGTTCTCCATGCTTACTGATGTATGAATTTAGAGTTTGTTTTTAGATGTTCTTGTCTGGTTTTAACTGAAAGAATTAGGAAACTCAGAGATTTAGAGTTAGTTCTGTCTCATTAGGGTCATTTTCTAACAGTTAGCTTTTCTAAGATCCCTTAAGTTGAATGTCAAAAGCATTGAAAGTTAAAAGTCTTTCTCTGATCTTAGGCTTCACTTTCTGTCAAATATTAAATGTTTTCTATTGTTTGAAGAGCTAGCCTCATAGGAGTTTTATCATAGATGGTTAAGGCATGCCCTGTCCCTAGATTTTCTCCTAAGTGGTCACCTTGGAAGGTTTCTTTTTCTTTCACCTTCATTTCCTTATTGTTTCATCCCATACTATCATCTTTACAGATCCTCTGTTTTAGATGACTAGCCCATTTGAAAGCCTTGGATATTGAATTGCAAGTGAACCCTTTTATGACTCCATTTCCCAATGGACTTGAGTTTTCTTTGAATTATCTCCCCATTTCCAAAAATCCTTCTTTGCTCACATATTTGTCTTACATTGAACCCTTCTTTCATGTTTCCGAACCAAACAAACAAAAAAAACAAAACAAGAACCCTTGTGCCCTACAACTAGCCTAATACCTTAAATTTGAACCTCAAAGATATATTATTATTTTCCTTTATAGAGAGATCCCTCTCTGGATCCAGGAGGACTAGATCCTGAGATCCCAAAGTGGTTTGATGTTGTCTTGTCTTTTGGTATTGCCAAACACCCAAAACACGGGAGCCACAACATGTATGTCAATGGCGAGGATCTTTTGGCCAGATACGCAAAAGGCGCAGCATGTCTTGTCCCAAAGAAAGGTACAATACTGATCTCATAACCAATCATTGTACATAGGATTATGCTCATCCCCTTTTCTGCAACTCTACACTTCTACTCAAGAGGTTGAATGTAGTCTATCCATGATAAAATGGGATAAATTTTCATCTCCTCCTTGATTAATCAAGGTCCTACGTATTTGTGATAGTTTGCTGCTCCAAATAAACATTTTTTTCTGTCATGGTTGTCGTGGCACACAGTGGCATGTCCCCATAAGTTTCAATAATATCTACGAAACAACATGTGATACGATGTGTATGCATACCTTGGATCAAGTGATGTGTGGGAACCTCTTGATAGAACACAAGAGTTCCTCCAACCAGGACAATGGGGTCTCCAATTGCTGGTAAGAGAGATGGCTGCTCTTCTACCAATGTACCAGTGTTGGAATCTTCCTCCTCTTCCTCACGCATCTCCTGAATCATGCATGGGACTCTATGTGTCAAGAGCTCAAGACTATCTTGCAAAAGTGCAAGTGTTTATTCTCTAGATGTAAGTACTTCTGCAGCTGGTGGTGAATGTAGTCACTTCTTGTTTAGAGTGACAAGATTGAAATCCTCCTTTGTCTCCTTCGGAAATGTCTCTTTATGGCACATTTATGTCTTCTTTACATCAAACTTCTTCCTCAACTTGTGAAAGAAATCTGAATATTTAGTCACCTTTGCATGCTCCATGTGACTAAACCACCAAACATTGGCTTCACCTAAAAGATGAAGTGCTGCAATTTGGACAACCTCTTTTTCAGCCACAGGATTTAGCATGAAAAATGTATCTAACTCTTTCCTCCAAGCCTTAACAGTGCTTGAGGAAGATCCATCAAATGTGGGAAAATATAATCTATTGTGCCTCTTCCTTCTATTATTTCTTCCTTAGGATCTTCTTTCTTCTTTTTAGTTGTCCAAGTCAATAATCAGAGCAGAAACCAAAATCAAAACCAGAACCAAAATTTTAGGAGAAACAATCCCCCAAATAGACAAAGAGACTCTGATCAACAAGTCATACCTCCATTCCAAGAGAATTTCCTTGATGAATATGAAGGAATAATAGAAGAATCAGAGGGAACCATCATAAACATGGTGGAAGTAGATAACCAAGATCACACCTTTCCTACAGAGGATAATCAGACCTCATACTCACATTGGGATGAGGAAGGGTTAGAGTCTGAAGACTATAGGTTAGGATTCAAAAATTCCATCATGTAGGTCCGAGAACAATATGATCTCAAAAGAAAAAAAAAATCCTGGATACTCCTAAACCAAAAAACTCTGAAATCAGCATTAAGAAGAGACCTAAGAAGATTCCTAGAGTGACTGCTGAAAGTAACAAATCAGCAGCTGAGAGTTCTGGAAAAAACAAAGATAAAGACACCCAAATCATTGATAAACCAAGTCAAGAAAATAGCAGCACTAGCATTGCAGCTAATGCTCCTGATAAAATAGCTTCAAACATTGTACATAGTGAGAATCAGCAAGCTGATTCTGCCAATAAAATAGTGGCCAATAAAGCAGAATTGAACCTTTTAAAGAGTCAGTCTCCTTTCAATTTGGAAAGTGAGATAGCCAAAATCAAAATTTCAGTCCCCCTCACTGAGTTGGCTACCCAAGATGTATATAAAGGTCAAATTTGGAAAGCTTTAAACCTAGGAGAAAACAATGATACTGTCAATTTAAATGATGATCAACCAACTCTTTTGTTTGGCCCAAAAATTGAAGGGAAATTTCAGGAAGGGGTGGTACATACTTTTTATGTCAGCCTCAATATCCATGACAAGATCATGCATAATTCCATGCATGATTCTGGGGCCTCACACAACCTTATGCCAAAAGTGATTATGGAGAAGTTAGGCCTAGAGATAACCAGACCTTATAAGGATTTATATTCATTTGACTCTAGCAGAGTGAAGTGCCTGGGCCTAATCAAAGATCTGTGTGTGAATTTGACCCAAATCCCAGCCAAGTCCATGGTAATGGATGTTGTAGTGGAAAATGTACCTCCTAATTATGGCATGTTGTTGTCAAGCTCATGGGGTTCCAAGCTATAAGGTACAATGCAGATGGACATGACATATGCCACAATCCCTGTCTTTAGCCAGCTTAGAAGACTATATAGAGAGGCACACATGAATTTTATGGTTAGAAGCCTTGATAAACCTGAGAATTCGCCTCTGTACTCTGTCCATACAAATCTAGACTCTTTTATCCTTTACAATGATGAATTTATAGATGAGCCAGAGCTAGAGGACAAAAATTCAAACAACAAAGTAGAGCCCAAAGATCTTAACATAATGGCAGCTCTAGATGTAGAGGAAAACAAGGAAGAAACCTTTGAACAGTGTACTGAGTCAAAAAACTAGAGTGAACAAAACCAAGACTGCAAATAGAAAATTACTCATCATTCTGAACTCCATGAAAGTCCTAAGGAATTAAACATTACACAAGATGGTGCAGACCTCATAATACAACATAATGATGAAACTGATAACAAATCTGCAAACAATCCTTTATGGTGCATGAGCTTCGATGGATCTTGCACTAAAAATAATGCAAGAGCTGGGGTATGGTTGCACAATACTGAAAGCAACTATACTAAGAGTCATGCCTTCAAACTAGACTTTAAATGCACAAACAACATTGCAGAGTATGAGGCTCTCATCCTAGGATTGCATCTATTGAGAAAACTAGGAGCCCAAAGGATAGTTTTGCATGGATACCTTGAATTAGTCATCAAATAGGTAAATGGAGAGTACACTGCTAAGAATCCTAGATTAAGGGCATACAGAAATGATGCCATGGATCTGCTGAAAACATTCATAGAATATGAGCTTGTATTTGTCCCTAGGAGTTAGAACATCATTGCAAATGGATTAGCCTGCACTGCTAGTTCATATCAGAAATCACCTAGTGACAAACATATCGTTATTCAAACAAAATATAGACCTGTAGTGCCAGACAATGAGAAATATTGGCAGGTCTTCGAGGGTGACAAACAGATAGAGGATTTATTGCTTTGTAGGAATGAGTTTGAATTGCCAGAGTCAGCCTTTAAGTCTGATGAAAGAAGTTCAGATAAAGAGCCCCCTGATGAAGAAAAACCATCCCATAATGCAGAAATAAACATGTTAACCAAAGAACTTGGAACTCAAACTGAGGAATACAAGAACGCAGAAAAGGAAGACATAGAGGTGTTGCAGTCCAAGGACAAAAACATACCCAGAGGACTAGCACCCCTTGAGGACCTTTTTGATTTTAATGATTTGGCAAAGAAGCCCACTATAGAACACATTGAATCAGATGTTGAAGAATGCAATATAGGCAGCCATGACAAGCCTAAAATGATTAAATTATCTAAATCCTTGCCAACACACATCAAGAAGAAATACATTGATTTATTTAAAGAGTTTGTTGATGTGTTTGCTTGGAGCTATGAGGACTTAAAATCCTATGACACAGAGATCATCCAACGTAATATCCCATTGAAAGAAAACCAAAAACCCTTTAGGCAAAAACTGCACAGAAATAACCCAGTACAATTGCCTCTAGTAGAAAAGGAGATTAAGAAAATTTATGAAGCTAGTATCATAGTGCCTGTGAGGTTTTCAAATTGGGTCTCCAACCTTGTGGTTGTAAGGAAAAAGACAAGAGAGATTAGGCTGTGCATTGATTTTAGAAACCTTAACAGAGCCTGCTTAAAGGACAATTACCCCTTACCCAAAATGGAACACACCCTACAAAGGGTAGTTGGTTCAAAGAGGATTTCTCTGTTAGATGTTTTCTCAGGGTATAACTACGTCTTAGTACTCCTAGAAGATCAACTAAAAACAACTTTCACCACTCCATGGGGCACTTTCATGTATGTGAAAATGCCTTTTGGACTAATGAACGTTGGTGCAACCTTCCAAAGAGCTATGGACATCACATTTTCAGAGGAAATAGGGCACTTCATTGTAATTTATCTTGATGACATAACAGTTTATTCCAAAAATGATGAAGAGCACCTTAAACATCTGAGAAAAGTATTTGAGAAATGTAGAAGGTTCGGGCTATCTTTAAATCTCAAGAAGATAGTATTCGAGCTCTAAGAGGGGAAGCTTCTTGGCCATATTATATTAGAAAAGGGAATTAAAATATACCCAAAAAGAGTTGAGGGAATACTGCAGATTAGTCACCCAAGAAACATAAAAGAATTGCAGTCCTTTATTGGGAAGATTAACTTCTTGAGGAGGTTTATTCCCAACTTAGCAGAACACCTTAGGAATATGAAAAACATGCTGAAAAAATAAGTAAGAGTTAAATGGACTCAAGAGGCCAAAAAATATTTTGAATTATTTAAACACGCACTCACCCAGGCACCAGTCCTAATCAGCCTTGATTTTTCCAAAGAATTCCTAATTTTCTCTTTTGCATTAGAGCATACAGTGGTTGTTGTCCTGTTGCAGAAAAATCCATAGGGACAGGAACAGCCTATTGCTTTTTTCAGCAAGGCACTAAGGGATGCACCTTTGAAATATAACATCATGGAAAAACAGGCTTACGCTTTGGTAAAGGCCTTAAAAGACTTCAGGGTGTAAATTATGCATTCTCACATCATTGCCTATGTGCCTAACATAGTGGTGAAAGATATTTTGTCACAGGATCCAGATGGAAAGAGGGGAAAATGGATTGCTGTAATAATAGAATATGATTTGGAAATAAAACTCACAAAACTTATCAAAGGTCAAGGCTTAGCTCAATTAATGGCTGAATCTAACTTACAAGCCCTTAACATAAACATGGTAGATGCCTTGGATGAACATGAAGGATTTCCTGCTCCCACTGTTGAAGAACAATTCCAAATCTCTCCTTGGTATGCTGACATCTTGTATGTACTTACAAATCTTAATGCTCCTCCTGATTTATCAAAGACCAAGGCAAGGTTTCTAAAGTTAAAATCTAGAAATTATTGCATTTTAAATGAATGTTTATACTGGAAAAGTGAAAATGGTTTGTTTCTTAAATGTTTGCCTGAAGTGGATGCAGAGAGAATCAAACATGAGTTCCATGCAGGAGAGTGTGGAGGCCATCTCAACTAGAAAACCACCGCTAACAAAATCCTTAGAGCTAGCTATTACTGGCCCACCCTTTTCCATGATATCCACAAAATGATAGTTGCCTGCCATAAGTTCCAAATCTTTGAGGGCAAAAGGAAACTCCTCCCTTTACCATTACAACCAATCACTGTTGAAGCTCCCTTTCAACAGTGGGGCCTAGATTTCATAGGGGAAATCCATCCTGCTTCATCAGCCCAACACAAATGGATTCTCACAGCCACTGACTATTTCACAAAATGGATAGAGGCCATCCCTTCTAGGAATGCCACAGACTCTATTATTATAAAAATCCTTGAAGACCATATCCTATCTATATTTGGCTGCCCTAGGAATATTATCATTGATAATGTTGATGCTTTTGGTTCCAAAAAGATGATTGATTTTTGACACAGGTATTAGATTGCACTTGGTCATTCTACTGCTTATTATCCTAAGGGTAATGGGCTAGCAGAAGCATCGAATAAAAGTTTGGTGACCATCATCAAGAAGCTTCTTGAAGAGAATAAGAAATCATGGCATAATAAGTTGGTGCATGCTCTATGGGCTAACAGATTGACAACAAAGAAGTCCATTGGGATGTCTCCATATTAGCTTGTATATGGGGTAGATGCAATGTTCCCTACCAGCTTAGGGTTACCAGTGATAAGATTGGTACAATAAATACAGTCAGAGGAGGACATCATGGTAAGGAGGATCAATCAAACTATACATCTCCAGTAGACAAGGGAAGAAGTCTACAACAGAGCTCAGAAAGTACAGGAGAACATCAAAAAATTGTTTTATAAAAGAACAAAATCTTGTGATTTCAAAATTGGAGACAAGGTACTTAAATGTGACTCTAGGAGAGAAGACAAGGTTAAGCATGGAAAATTTGACAGTTTGTGGCAATGTCCTTATATCATCCAATCCACCATTGGTCCCAATGCCTTTTTTCTGCAAGAATTAGATGGTACAGATCTGTTTGGGGGTCCTGTCAATGGTAGGATGCTCAAGCATTATTACTGCTAAGTTCCAGTTTAAAGTGTTCACTTCCATTGTAAATACCATTGCTGTGTTTTGTTTAAAAAAAAAGAGAGAAAAATATACAAAAAAGAGAGAAAATAAAGGTTCAGACAAGCTCAAAACTCGAACCTATGAAGCTCCAAAATAATGGCTCAAAATAGCTCAAAACCTAGGCCAAAGAAAGTGAAAAGCCGGTTCTAATATGCCCAAAACCTAAACCAGCAAAGAAAGAAAAAGAATCAGCTCTAACATGATCAAAACCAGAGCTGAATGAAGAAAGAAAAGTGACTCTAACAAGCTCAAAATCTGAGTCATAAGAAAAAGAAGGATGCCTTAAAGTTTCCAATTTCAAAGCCTTCACATTTTGGTTTCAATTTCCTACAAATTTCAGTTCATGTGCAGCTATATTTATGCCATGGACCCACAGCAAACCAGATAGTCTAATCGTGGTTCGACTGTTTTTAAATTTATGTTTTAGAATGTAGAGAAAGAAATCTGTTAGACAGTTTAATCCTAGCAAATATTAGTGTAGGTAGAGAAGCTATGAGGCCAACTGTTTAATCTGATCTCATGGAGGAATAAGGGTAGATTTAGATTAGTTTTTTTTTCTGCTTTCAATAAAAAATTATGAAGAAGGTCTGCAAGTCTAACTGCACCTTGAAGAAAAAATGTTAGGACTGTAGGATGGGTAGGTAGATTGTTTGGTAGAATATTTTCTGTTGACTTAATATACAACATGTTTGTAGCATCTGATCCAAGATGAGAAATATGGTTAAATATTAGTCATCTGGCCTAATTCCAAATATTATTCCTGAAGTTCTTGTTACCTTCAAGAATATGCCATCCCCATGTGGAGTCACTATTAGCCACCTATAAAATTTTGGCATAGCAAATAGGTGGCTAAAAATGTTTCTGAGCCTTCAAGAGAGACATTTTCTTTGAAAATCTATCATCCTTGAAGCCTCCATGTGTCTTTGTCCTCTGAAAAAATCTTCACTGATGTTTCCATTTGATTAGCCTCATTGTTTGTGAAAGAAAAAGCTTCAAAAAAGCCTCCATCTGCTTCATTTTATCCCTTAAAAATCCCCATTTTCACCCCTTTTTCCCCTCACAAAATTCCCACAAAATCCCTTCATTAACCCTCAAAATCATCAAATTTCCCTTTTAAACCTTATAGCTCCCTTTATTTGGTTTAAAAACCCCTTTTTCTGCCTGCCAAAACCCCTTTCTGGGCCTAAAAAAGCACTCTTTTGGCCTGAAAACCCTCTTTTTACACTATATCAGGCCTTAAGTCCCTAAGGGCTTATATGCCATGGCCCCTTTCTTCAGAGGCCCTTAGCCCCGCAACTAGGTGCTAAAACCCCAAAAATCCCTTTAAAAAACACAAAAAATGCATTCTCTGCTCTTTTGAAATATTAAGCCCCCAAGGGCTTAAACTCACTACCAGCCCCGGTCCTTTCTATCCATGGGACCACGTATGGGCGCTTAGTGCTAGCCCCAATCGCAAATTGCAGTCAGAGATTTTTCGTTTCTGACTTTTCCTTTTTTCTTCTGAAATCTTCCGATGCGATGGGTTTTCTTCTCCCGACCTTCGATTTAATCAGGATCGTTGATCATCCACAGATCTAACAGCCTGCGCCCAATCGCAAATCAGCAATCGTAACTTTTCTTTTCCATGTTCTTTGCCTCCTCTGACGCCAATCCACCGATTTGATCTGGACCGTTGAATCCACAAGAACCAACGGTCCAGATCTCATCGCGCTCCTCCCATAATACTCTGTTTTCGCCTCGCCGATTTAATTTCCACCGTCGATCTTGCTCCTTGATCGGACAACTGGCGCTTAATTGCGCATCGCAAGTCTCAAAGTGCCACCCCCTTGTCTCCTCCGATTTTTGATCCTTGATCTAATCTCTATCGTCCATCCATATAAATCCGACGACTGAGATACCATCGCACCCCCCTCCTAAGCCCAACATCATCGCTCCGCCGATTTAATTTGGACCGTTGAATCCACAAGAACATCGCACTCTGCTCATTAGCCTTTCGGCATTAACTCGCTGATTCAATCCTGACCATTGATTTTCACAGATCTGATGGTCAAGATCATTTCCGCATCTGTATAACAGTCCACTGCCCTTTGTAACACTGTCGCGCCAGTTTCAAATCTCATTCCTCCATACATAAGATCCGATGGCTCACAATAAACCCGATGGCCCGATACACCCCTGCTCATTTCTTTCTCATCGACACATCTTGATCGTCTGATCCATAGATCCAATGGTCAACATTTAAACAACCGTTGACTCTACCCACCTTACTGCCTATGCATCTTTCCACATCGCTCTTTCATTCCCATCGTCAGATCTCCCTGCCCTCCATCCAACAGCTGATATGCATTTTGCATAATTTTTGCATTCGAGAATTAATGTTTAAAATTTATGCGATATGGGCGGTTTTGTTTTGCTACGTGGCGTGTCATGTATGGTATCGTTTTTTTTCGGCAAAAATCTGAAACCACTTTAAAACTGCGCGATAACCACTCCGGTTTTCCGCTTACCTCCCTCCGCATCAAACTTCTCCTTTGAATCTCCACCGTCCGTTAATCTGATCCCACGGTCATGATATAATCTCCCCCGCATTCATTTCTCATTCGTCCATCCTCCCAACAGTCCCATCGGTAAATGTCAACCGTTGATCGCCGATGTCTGGTCTAATTGGAAGGTCCTAAACCCGCCTCGCACTGAACTTCCATCAGGTCAGTTTTCCTCCATTCCGCCATGATTTTTACCCGTTTCTTCTCTTGCATCCACCATTTCCATTGTTGTGACACTATTTCCTTGGCCCTCCAGAGCAATCCTCCTCCACTCCCATTGATTTTATTAACATATTTATTGGGTTTTTGCAGGGTTACAGACGGTGAAAACCATTCTTTCTACACAGTCACTGTCATGGTGATACAGGGCGCAGAATGCCATTTTTTCAGAACCGAAGATTGCAGGGAAGACACCTGAGAAGGTTTTAAACATGTATTTCATTAAAATATCAGTATGAAACCCTCTCATAAGCCTCCAGCACCATTAAAACCTGCATATTCATAGACAAATCAGAAGAGAAGCGACAAAGTGTATCAGTGACAGGATTAAGGGATTTAAAGCCTATTATTGAATATTAAATGCTATGATCCAGTGTTTAAAGGACGAAGATACAATTTGAATACCTTATAAATGATACAGAAAGCTAATAAGGCCTAAAGCACATGAAACAAACCATATCAGTGTTTTCACATCAGCAGAACGTTCTTTCCCAAGAAAGGACAAGTTCCCACAGCAGTTTCCATTCTCCATCAAGCTCCTGAGAAGATCATACATGCAGCGAGAAGTCCTAAGATTGCCCCGTGCATTAGTTATAAAGGATGGAGGACACGAGGGATCATTTTATCTGCCTTACTTGTCCCAGTGTACAAATAGAGTACAAACTGCCAGAGAGTACTTCAAGAACATACCTTTGGATTTATTATCAACGTGTCGAAGACCACTAATTCACCCAAAGAGTACTGAAAGTCAATATGGGACATTAAAACAGAATGGGCCTCAAACACTCTTTTTCCTCTGTTTTAATGAGCCATTTAAATTCCTATCTACCTCTACTACCACAATTTCAGCTATAAGAACTCATGAGAAATACATGTTGTTGGTTGGTTAACCGTGGATTGTAAGCTACTTCATTGAGATAGAGTTTTGTGTGTAGTAGTTGTAAAATAGGCTAGGAGATGATTTCTAGTTGATATCAAGCTGCTAGACAATGATGTATGTGACTGGTGTTGCTCTTTAATATGACAAGCATGTTCATTGGATCCTGATCTAAATCAGTGGTGGTGTTCTATCTATTACTTTTTTCCCTCTGTTATGCAATCATATTTCATTTCTCTGATAAGAATTAGTAATCTAGCTTAGGATATAGTGCTGTAAAGTACCCTAATTATTCCTTCTCTCCTTATCTTTGTTGTTTTTCTGCTAATTGTGTATTCTAAGAACAAATTCAAGATAATTTAACCATTATAGTAGTTGGTTTTATCCATGCTTGCTGATGTATGAATTTAGAGTTTGTTTTTAGATGTTCTTGTTTGGTTTAAATGAAAGAATTGGGAAACTGGGATATTTAGAGTTAGTTTTGTCTCAATAGGGTCCTTTTCCAACAGTTTTCATTTCTAAGATCCCTTAATTTGAATGTAAAAAGTAGAGAAGGTTAAAAGCCTTTCTCTGATCTTAGGCTTCAGTTTGTGTCAAATCTTAAATGTTTTCTATTATCTGAAGAGTTAGCCTCATTAGGAGTTTGATCATAGACGGTTAAGGCATGCCCTGTCCCTAGATTTTCTCCTAAGTGGTCACCTTAGAAGGTTTCCTTGTCATTCACCTTCATTTCCTTATCATTTCATCCCATTACTATCATCTTAATAGATCCTCTAATTTAGATGACTAGCCCATTTGAAAGCCTTGGATATTGAATTGCAAGTAAACCCTTTTATGACCCCATTGCCCATTGGACTTGAGTTTTCTTTGAATTATCTCCCCATTGCCAAAAATCCTTCTTTTCTCACTTATTTGTCTTACATTGAACCCTTCTTTCATGTTTCCCAACCAAACAAACAAAGCAAACAAAACAACAACCCTTGTGCCCTATAACTAGCCAAATACCTTAAATTGAACTTCAAAGATATATTATTCTTTTCCTTTATAGAGAGATCCCACTCTAGATCCAGGAGGGCTAGATCCTGAGGTCCCAAAGTGGTTTGATGTTGTCTTGTCTTTTGGTGATGCCAAACACCAAAACACGGGAACCACAACATGTATGTCAATGGCCGGATCTTTCTGTGAATGCAA